>CATIWR010426604.1:0-11643 GCA_949677035.1 Omphalea diandra | reverse complement strand
TCTAATTGAGAAACAAATGCAAGATTGTTATCTAAAGGATGAAGTTGAGATCTAGTACTTACACCCTTTGATGTATCACCAATGATCAAGTCTTTGGGGTGATACTTGGAGAATTTCCAATCTTTGGGTAGATCTTGTCTTAGCTCTTCATCTTGTTGATGTTGTGGTTCTTCTTCAACCCTTGACGATTCTTTATCATCTCTTCTTGTAGTGTCTTCCAATTCCAGCTTTTTAAGATTATCTACAAGATCATCAACAACGCTTCCTTTCCCAAGATCAAGTTTACTAGATTCATCAAAAATAACATTCATAGACTCTTCAACTACCATTGTACTTTTGTTAAAGACTCTATAAGCCTTACTTGAGGTGGAATACTCTAAGAAGATTCCCTCATTGGTTTTAGAATCAAATTTTCCAAGATTATCCTTGATGTTCAAAATATAGCACTTGCATCAAAATACTCTTAGGTATGCAATTTTGGGCTTTCTACCATTTCAAAGCTCATAAGAGGTTTTATTGAGAATGAGTCGTTTGAAAACTCTATTTGCAATATAACATGAGGTATTAATGGCTTCAGCCCAAAAGTAATTCGGTAAAGAATACTCATTGAGCATTGTTCTAGCCATTTCTACCAAAGTTCTAGTTTTTCTTTCTACAACACCATTTTGTTGTGGTGTTCTAGGGTTTGAAAAACTGTGAAAAACTCCATTTTCTAAACAGTAATTTTCAAATAATTCATTTTGAAACTCTTTTCCATGATCACTTCTAATAGAGGAAATAAAGCAACCCTTTTCATTTTGAACTCTTTTTGTAAAATTTTTGAAAGCGTCAAAAGAATCATTTTTATGAGCTAGAAATGATACCCAAGTAAACCTAGAGTAGTCATCCATACGGACTAGTGCTTAGTGCTTTCCACCTAAGCTAGCACTTCTAGTAGGTCCTATTAAATCCATATGGATAAGTTGAAGAGGTTTAGATGTACTTACAACATTTTTAGCTTTATGAGAGGCATGGTGTTGCTTCCTCATTTGGCATGGACCACATGTCTTGTCTTTAGAGTAATTTAACTTTGGAAGTCCTTCCACTGAGTCTTCTTTGGATAGACTTTGAAGAAGATCCATGCTTGCATGACCAAGCCTTCTTTGCCACAACCAAGCTTCATTGCTCAAAGACATAAGACACTATTATGCCAATGCCAATTACCTTACCTTTGGCATTGTTACCAAATGTGACTACCACTAAAACAAGTAATTGGCATGTGGATAGTGGACCATATATAGCTTTAAAAGAGCATAGCATCCATAACACTACTAACCATAAAGAAGGGTTACGATATAAATTGAAAGGGGAATCACATAACTAAAATACTATTCACATATTTCTTAACACAAACAACCATAAAAAAAGGACTCTTATGGTTATTAGAATCCCAAAGTTCCTCCCTTGGTCATTGCCCTAAGGTGATTAAAAACAAAACTAAAATCATCATTGGATCCACATTAAAAAACATAAACATAAAGATAACAAGAACCGTGAAAACCCTTACAAATCCTATCAAAATGTAATTTTTGAAGTGAATTGGGGTCCTTGGCTATCTAGCCTTGCCCTATTCAGTCATTGGAGTGATAAAGAAATATAAAATAATACCTTGGATAATAGAAATATGAAATAAGGAGAAAAGAGGTTTCACAAAATTGTGCATAGGCAACCAAGGTTGTACAACCCAGAATGTTGGGTTATACAATCTATATAAAGGTTGTATAACCCCTAAATCTTGAGTTTTTAAAAATAGAAAGAAGTTGAAGAAAAGGAAGAGGAACAGGGATAATAGGGGTCTTAGATGCCTTTATATGTTTTAATGCCCTTAAAGGATAACAAGGTGTTCCATATCCTTTAAAATGCTTAAGGAATGCTCAAAGGTGAAGAAAAAGACCTAGTTCTACCTTGGAATGAATTGAATGAGTTAGAGTTTTAAAGTTTTTTGTGTTAAGTGTGAGTTGAGAAGCAATTTTGGCACAATAACATTAGGGTTTTCAAACCTCCCCTCCATCTTTAAATGAGGGGGTATTTATAAATGTTGGGGTAAGTGCACAAGGCTAAAAATGGTCCTATTTGCATCATGGATGACTAATCATAGAGGGAGAGATAGAAAGATATATCTTAGAATTAACGTTGCATGTGGGTTGTACATCCAAAAATGGATTATACATCTTAAAGCTAAGGCTGTGCAGCCTTAGGATTTATAGAGGGATAATCCATTTTTAAGGTTAAAGGTTCTCAGGTTTGAGGTTGAAGGATGGGTTGTACAACCTTGTGTATGGTTGTGCAACCCTAATTTATAGGTTGAACAACCCTGTTTGATGGGTTATACAACCTATCAAGGCTAGCAAGTTACCTTGGGTTTAATCTTAGGCTTAGTCTTGGGTTTGGTCTTTGGTTTAGTTTTAGTCTTTTCTAAGGTATCCTTGGGCTTCTCACCTCTTCCTTTAGTAATTCCATTTACATTATACGAAATTGGTTTAGTGATTTTCATCATCGAGCTTGCATTCTAAAACCTAAAATCTAGTACTAACAATTTGCCCCTTGCTTTTATAGGGCTTGGAAAACATCATTTGAGAAATGGATGTTAGACAAGACATAATAAAGTATTAGTTATCAACTGAAACACTAAATAAAGGCTATGAAATGATACAATTTTCTTACCAGCTCTTTGAGCAAGTACTATGATTCTTGGCTGCCTTGCAGGCTTAGGTTGAATTTCGCCATCCCGCAGCCCTATGGAAAGTACGAGAGTTGATCTCCTAAGTAGCCCTCTAATAAGTTGTAAGCTTTTTAGCATCCCTCTAATAAGTACCAAGGTTGAATTTAACCTTCCAGCAGCCTTCTAGTAAGTATTAGGTGTTTTGACAGCTCTTCAGCAGCTTTCTAGCAGGTATTGAAGTGGTTCTAGTAGCTCTCTAGTAGGTACCAGGTGTTTTGACATTGGATAATTAGCCTCTTATAGTAGTTGATGCCCTTGCACTTCTTTATGGGTGCTTTAGTCTTTTCTAATTGATAATTCTATCTCAGGGATAGCTTATGGGTGACTCTTATGTCATTCAAGTTTTTTTGGCCTTTGTAAAATCAAATGCTTATCCTTGTAACCCTACTGGCTGTCTTAGGGTCTATTGTTTTCTCAAGATAATAGGCCCAAGCCCAAATGTTATAGGAAATGCTTCTTTGGGTTTTGCCATTTTCTAAGAGAAATTTTTTTTTTGAAATATTAACAAGGCCTTGAAGGGGCAAGTTTATTATAAAAGGCTATTTTAGTAAATTTTGTACTTTAGAGCTCTTTAGGAAGTTAGGGTTATTTTAGGTGAATTAGGTGCTTTGGGGCTTTTTGGGAAGATAGGGGTACTTTGGTAATTTTAGTGCTTTAGGCTCTTTGGGGCGCTAAAGGTGTTTTGGTAATTTTAGTGCCTTGGTGTTTTTGGGAAGCTAGGGGTATTTTGATAATTTGAGTGTAATTCGACCTTTTAGGAAGCTAGGGGTATTTTGATAATTTTATGTTGGGTGGGTTAAGAAAAGTTAGATTTGGTGGGTTAAGAGGAGTTGGGTTGCTAAGGCCTATCTTAGAGAGTTCGTGCCATTGGGGCTATACAACTTGCCTTTTATGCAGCCCTACCTGAGCTATACAACTTAGAGTAACTATATAAACACCTCAAAATCGACTTGTATCATTTGCATTATTCTTCTTCTCTCTCTTCCTTTCTTCTCTTTAAGCTTAGACTTAGTTCTTAGGCTCCCTTAGCTTTTCGAGTAATTGCTATAACTAGGTTTCATGATGATGAAATGTTTGACATCTAGGAGGAGTTTACCAATGAGGATATCCCTATCCTGGATGCCCTAGAGCAGTTGCGATCCTAGTGAGGATTTAAATGGGCGAGCCCACTAAAGGGTGCGACCGTAAAGATGATTTCACATGGCTTTCCTCTATAACTACAAGCATCAAATCGACAAATAGGAGACAATGATCTTCCATAGAAAAGAATATTTTATATTTACTTTCCATTCAAAAGCATGTATGATCTATTCACTTTAATTATGCAAACGTAACCCCTTTTGATATTATGCTTAACATAAATCATTTAAATTTTTCACATTACACATTAATTAAGTACATAACTTCTACTTTTAATGATGGTACATTAGAACATCCAAGTGTCTTGCCTAGTGCCTCTATCTCATTGGCCCTTCAATTGTTCACCCTTGCCTTCCCCATCACCGCCCAACTATTCTGTCAACGGTCCCTTAATGATCGATCACACTCTCTTGACTTTTGCTTGCATGTCCTATATTCATTTTTTGCATTCTAAATTTTGCTTAAGCACCCTTTCGGGTTTCGACTTAGTGAGATATTTCTCCTTTTTTTTTTAAAAAAAAAATTCTTCATTATTTATTTATGTACTAATTTTTGCCTAAGTTGTCCTTTTGAGTTTTTGATTTAATGAGCTATTTTACTTTTCTCACACCTCACAAGAAATATTTCTTTAAACAATCTAAGTTCATTGGCTCGATGAATTCTTTCTTATCCATATCTGCTAACTTCATCGTGCCACTTGAGTGTATTTGTTTGACCATATAAGGACCTTCCTAATTTATCTTAAAGCTTCTTTGAGAATCCTAAGTTTGCGGTCAAACTGCCTTTAGCATTAGATCACCAACCTTTATTATGCTTGGTTTGATTTTCTTATTGAGCCATCCTAGCCTGATACAACTGAACATGATACAAGGCCTTCAATCTATTTTTGTCTAGTAGAGCCAACTATCCATATACCAAAGAGTGTGGTGTCATCCTAATTAATGTTCTTGCCATAGTTTGGTAACCCCATAAGGCAAATGGTAACTTCTCATAGCAGTCTTTATACAATTTAACCATCTTAGCAAAGATGTTCTTGACATTCATGTTGGCTACTTCCATGGCTTTGTTAGCCTACGATCTATAAGGTGACAACTTGTGGTGGACTGCTACATATTTTTCCAACATAACCTTAACCTTTACCTGAAAATAGACACCATTATCTGTAACAACATGGTGTAGTACACCATAGCAAAAATGAGGCTTTTCTTAATGCATTATGCCATTTATTTAACCTAACTTTTTGAAGGCTTTAACATTGACCCACTTCAAGAAGTAATCCACTTCTATTACAATATACTTATACCCCCTTGTGGACACTAGCCTGATTTCTCTAATTACATAAATGCCCCATGACGCAAAGGGCCAAGATGAGGTCAAATTCTATAACTCAATTGGTGGCAGATGATTGAGATCACCATGAACCTGACATTTGTGATAACTTCAGACCTTTTGAATATTCTATAGTGGTCTAATAGTATCCAAGTCTCATAATCTTCCTTGCTCATACTTTTCCATTCATATGAGGACCACAAACTCCTTGCACGCAAATCTGTTATGATTGTATTAGCTTTTTCCTCTACTATACACCATAAATGTACTCCATCAGGCATTCTCTTATACATTACCCTATCATAACTATAAAATATAAAAATAACCTGAAGATCATATCTCTATCTTTCTTCCTAACCTCTTCAGGGTATTCACCTTTTTTCCAAATACATTTATCTATCAAAATACCAAGGATGGTTCTCCATTGATACTTGCATAATCCCTTTACCCATGTAAAATGGGACCCCAAGTCAAAGTGTGATAAATGGTTTCATAGGCATTGCCTCTGGCCCATTGCAAACATGGACCAAAATGGCTAAGGTGTTAGCCATTATATTCTCTTCTCTTGGCAGATAATGGTATATGATTCTCAAAAAATTATGCACTAATTTCTTTATATGCTCCAAGTATGGGCCTAAGCAGTGTTCTTTCAGTTCCCACTCTTTTTTTACCTTCGAAATGACTAGCAATAGGTCCTTAAACACCTTTACTGTCTTAAATCTTATTTGCTTTAAGAGTTTGAGCCCTAGTGCACATGTTTCATATTCAACCATATTGTTAGTCACCTTGTAATTAAGCTTCTTAGCCACAAGAAAGAGCTCTTCTTCTAGTGAGATCATAAGCACCCCTATACCTACCCCCTTTTTATTTACAGCTTCATCACAGTACACCCTCCATCCTTGGTGCTCAATTGCTCCTAACCCTTCATTCGAAAACTAGGAAAGTTCAAGTTCTCCTTATTCGATAGGTTGTGCCAAGTATTCTAAAACTACTCAGCCCTTGATGACCTTTTCAGCTACATGTTTAATATCAAATTCAGTCGATAAGATTAACCACTTTGCCAATCTCCCAGTTAGGGAAAGGGCCTTATGTAAGTACTTAATCGGTTCAAGCTTCAAGACCACTTCCATAGAACATGACTGAAAATAGTGCCTTAGTTTCTTCATTGCCCAAACCAGTGTCAAATAGGTCTTCTCCACCTAATTATACTTCTCCTTATAAGATAACAACTTCTTGCTAAGATAATACACTGTGTATTCATTTCTTGCCCCATCTTCCTAAGCTAGTTTTATGTCGACAAAACTATCTTCCACCATTAGATATAAAATTAACGGCTTTCTAGGCTTTGGTAGCTTTAATACTAGCGGGTTGTTAGATACTTTTTTTGTTCTCTCAAAAGCCTTTTGACACTGTTATTTCCACTTGACCATTTGGGCCTTCCTTAATAGCTTAAAGATTAGCTCACAAATGGGAGTTAGTCTTGCTATAAACTGGATAATGTACTACAAGCGACCTAGGAAACTTCAAATCTACTTCTCTGTCTTACATTTCCTAAATAACTTTTATCTTATCCAAATCCACTTTGATCCCCTTTTCACTAACTATATTTTCTAATAGTTTACTAGATGTGGTCCCAAACATAAATTTCTTCGAATTCAATCACAAGTTGTACTCATCGGCTTTTTTTAGAAATTTTTCCAAAGCTTCAAAGTGCCCTTCCTTGGTTTTTGATTTTACCATTGTTGGCCTGGGACACTAAGAAGGGGGAGTTGAATTAGTGTTCAATTAAAAATTAAAATGAAGAATATGGTGGTTAAGAAGTTGAGTAGAAAAAGAGAGAAATTGACACTAGTTTTATAGTGGTTCAGGTGTTAACTAACCCTATGTCCACTCCCCAATTCTCTACAATTGGGTATTTTACTCAACTCAAAAGGTGTTTCCAATCTCACACCAAACTTTTACAACTTGTGTTTTCTAGGCTCACACAAAAACCTCTTACAAGTGTTTTCAAGGCTCACACTTAAAACCTTTCATAAGTGTTTTCAAGGCTCACACTAAAACCTCTTACAATGGTGTTTAATGCTCACACTAAACAATCACTTAAAGAATAAAAAAGAATTGAAAGAATGAGTAGCAAATTTGCAAGAGATTAGTTACAAATTAATGAATTCTCTTGTATTTACATCTGTTTGGTGGAGTATTTATAGTCCATACCCACCAAAGAGACATTAGACTAAAACTATGAACAAATCTCAAAGATGTTCTAGGCAGATTCAACATTAAATGCTTGTAGGATAAAATCACAGTCGCAAATTTCCAATTTTGGCTAAAAATCTCATTTGTATCTAATGGCTGGTCCACATGTCAACTTTTCATTGGTCATCTAGGAAAATATAGTCTTTGTGTTCTAACCACTATTGAAAGTTGTGGTCACGAGGATCAATGCCTTAGGTGCGACTGAGATCGTGAATTTCTCTGCTTGAAGAGCAAACTTCAACTGCTTGAGTTGTAGTTGCGAACCAACATTAGCCCTCGCAATTTTTGATCTTCAACGGACACTTGAGACACTTGGCAAGCTGTAGTTGTGGCTTTGGTTCCCTCATTTGTTACTATGAAATTTATGATCACGACTAAGGCATGAAACATACCGCGAATTCACCTGTGAATATGGCTTTGCCAACTTTAGGTGTGTCACGATAGCAAAGCTTTTCACAAATTCCTCTAGCCTAGCTTCATCCTTCTTTGTGACTGATTTGCTGTCACGATTTTCAATACACTCACCGGGAATTAGAGTGATCTTTAAAAGGTTGGAGATTTGGACTCCATCCAACTTCCAATAACAAAAACTAACTTATTATCTGCAAAACAACACTTAATGAAGGCATTATAATTCATCAATCTCTATTGTTAAGATCAAAAGAGGTTCATGATTTAGGTTAAATCAACCTAGTCCAACAATCTTCCTTTTTTTGATTTTGACAAATACTAAGGGAAAATAAATGCATGAGTTTTGAAGTTGTGAAGTTGGAATGGCAAATGATTCAATGAATGCTTAGAAATTTTTAGACAAAGATCAAGTGTGAAATTTCCTAAGTATGGCATTTAATCAATCAAAGTGAAATTTCTAAAAAAAATTCTAAGTATGATAAGTATGATGCTCCCCTCGACTTATGCTATTGTTTGCAAGTTATTTTCTCTCTCCCCCTCAAACTTAGATTCTTTCTTGTTTCTATCTCTCCCTCTTTGGCAAGATTAAAAAAGAGGGTGCATAAGGGGAAAGAACAAATGCATAACAAATAGATAAGTGTTCATAAGGCACAAAATTACTAAGAATGCAATCATAAAAGAAAATTCCATCAATCACATAAGATAAGGAATTTTAAAGAAATATTTCTTATTCAATCATAAACAAACTGTGGGATCACAATTTTTCATTTAAAAACAAAAAAGAAAGTACAAAGAATTCCTATTCCAGAATGTTGGAGAGTCATCATTATCTCTAGAAGTTTCTTCTTCCTTTTCATTGTCTTCTCCTTCAACTTCATCTTCATCCTCAACTTCTTCATTGCCTTCTTCTTCTTGAGTATCTTCAAATTCAGTAAAGTCCAGAAGATGGCAAGAAGGAACACCCAACTTTTCTTGCAAAACCGTGTCACTATAAAGATATGCGAGAAATAGGAATCGCCTTTTCGTAATTCTCATTATCTTGTCTAATTTACAGTTAATGGTGACAAGAGACGGTTTGGATTTGGGTTTTGGTTGAGGCGGGGGGACTGGTAGGGCTCCTTTTTCCATGATGAGCTTCTTCCTTTTAGAGGCTTAGGAGCATTCCATTTTTTTAGCCCCAAAAGCACCCAGGGTATAAGCATTTGTGTCCGGGTGTGTGGCTTTGGCATTTATTAGGTAGGTAAGGTCAAGAAAGTTTTAAGAAGGGAGGAGTTTCTGGGTGAGGAATTTTTTATTTTCCTCACCAAGTGCCCCTGCGAAGCGATAAATGGTTGTTATGTATGAAGGCAGAAGGAATTGGCTTTTAGGTTTGGTGCTCATATGGATCAATTGATCCATAAGATACTGATCAGTTTGAATAAGCTTGTTTTTGACAAGGCATAATAAAAAGGCCAAGTCCTTTTGAGACACTTTTTCATTACCATCACCTCTAGCATTTATGGAAAAAGTGATGATATAATGGAGTATCCAAAAAGGTAGGGTTTTTATGTATTTGGTTAGGGAGATTTTCGAGTCGTGTTTGGTTTTAATGGAAATTTTTGACCAGAATTTGGAATATATGGCATCAAGAGCGGAGATAATTAAAGGAATGTTTTCTCTGACTTCATGGTTAAAAAGGGAGGAAAGTTGTTCAAAGGTAATGGAATATGGATCACTAAAAGCCAAGAAAACTAACCATATTGCCCCGCTTGAGATTTTGCTTTACAACTCAGTTGAACTGCGTAAATGAATTACCTAACGACTTCTTCATAACCGGGTTCATCTCGAAAGATGAACTCATTCCATCCTAAGTTCGATATGAATGCATGAATTTCTATGTTGATTCCTAGACTCTCCAACAGAAATGTATAAGGGATTTTGTTAGGGCATATGATTTTTGAAGAGTTGGCTTTGAAGCTCTCCTTCTCCTCATTTATGATGCCCTTCATTAGATGAAGTGTTAGGGGTGCAAATAGCTAAGCCATAGCCTTACCCTTTTCTACTTTTGAAATCTTCTTGGAAGCCATTGTAGAAGATGGAGATAATTTGAGAATTTAGAGAGTTTTAGAAGGATAATTGTTTTGGAGTAGGATGAATTGATGAAAATCACTATTTAGGGGTTTATATAACCATTGAAGGGGTGTGTAATCGGCTAGAAATGGCTAGAATTGGATTTATGAAGAGTTAAAAATGGTTGGCAGTCAAATCACTTAATGGATTGATAGTTACTCAAATTCGCCTCTGTGAATTCATGGAGCGCGACTGCGATTTCCTAAAAATGTAATGGACAAAAATTCCTAAAGAATACGCGCTACAACAGTCAAACATTTGAATTCTTGACCAAAATTCATAGTGGAGCTTGATTCTCACGATTGTGATTTGATGTTTGATAGCCGAGTGACTTGAACTTGTAATTCACAATCGTGAACAGAGGATTGCGACCATAACTTAGAAGGTAATAAGGATAAGAAGGAAAAATAAGTTTTTGAAAATTTCAAAATTATGATCCACTTGAAATATGTCATAGAAAAGCACAAGACATACAATTAACACACATACAATCAACATATAAGATCAAATTTTCACTTTATGGAGCTTCCATCAAGCATTCCCAATTCTCTCTTAACGAAGTTCAATCTTTCTTCATTGAGAGGTTTAGTCAAAATATTTGCAAGTTGATGATTTGTGTCAATAAACTCTAACACAACATCACCCTTTTGGACATGATGTCTTAGAAAATGGTGTATAATGTCTATGTGTTTACTCCTAGAATGTTGGATGAGATTCTTAGAGAGATTGATAGCACTGGTGTTATCACATTTAATAGGAATGTAATCAATCACTTTGCCAAAATCCTTTAATTGTTGTTTCATCCAAATGACTTGGGTGCAACAACAACTCGCAGCAATATACTCAACTTCTGCGGTGGATAAGGCAACTGACACTCATTTTTTGCTAAACCAGGATGGTAGGCATTCTCCTATAAATTGGTAAGTCTCAAAAGTACTTTTTCTATCTAATAAACTACCCATATAATTCACATCCGAATATCCTATGAGACTAAAGGATGAATCCCTAAGATACGATAACCCTAAGTGAATTGTGTCATGTAAATACTTTAAAATTCTCTTAACAACATTTAAATGTGACTCCTTAGGAGATGATTGGAACCTATCACACATACATACCCCCAACATGATATCCGGTCTAGAAGCAGTAAGATAAAATAGATATCCGATCATACCTCGATATCTCTTTTCATCTACAGTTTTACCCGATTCATCTTTGCCTAACTTGATGGTACCACTCATAGGGGTTTTGGCTACTTTGTAACCATCCATGCCAAATTTCTTGAGTATCTCCCTTGTGTATTTGGCTTGGTTGATGAAGATCCCTTTTTTGGTTTGCTTGGTTTGTATACCGAAAAAGAACTTGAGCTCTCCCATCTTGCTCATTTCGAATTCCTTAGTCATACACTTAGTAAAATCCTCACAGAGAGACTCATTAGTAGCACTAAAAATGATATCATCAATATAAATTTATACAATTTGTGATCATGGTTATGCTTTTAACAAATAGTGTGGTGTCTACCTTTCCTTTTTCAAAATCATTTTTCAAAAGAAATGAACTAAGCCTTTCGTACTAAGCTCTTGGAGCTTGTTTCAATCCATATAAGGCTTTGTTCAATTTAAAAACAATGTGACTCA
>CATIWR010426548.1:0-84312 GCA_949677035.1 Omphalea diandra | reverse complement strand
TTATTTTTTGTCTTTTGAGTATTTATTTAGAGATTGTGTGAGATTTTTTCTATATATATATATAGATATATATATATATATATATATATATATATATATATATATATATATATATATATATATATATATATATATTGTCTTTGAAAGAGTATGTAACAGTATTAAAAACTACTCATGTTTAGAGAGGTGCGAAAGTAAAAAATATACTTCAGAAAAAAAAATTTTATTGACAAATATGAAAGATAAAAAAAGAAAAAAAATTAATTTTGTGTTGAGACAGTTCTTTGACCATTCAATTATTCAAGAATATATTAAAGTAAACAATCCTTTAAAAGTATTAGAATGAATTTATCTGTAATTTATAGGCTTCCATATTTTTGACGATGACGAATCTATTAGTGGATCATCTTGTGATATAAACGAAAGAAAATATTTTGACTTATGGAAGAGGCTACACCATTATGAAATAGACTTCTTTTTCATTATTGAGTAGGTTGGCCTAATTATGAAGATAAATCAAATCTAAATAGTCTTAATTAATTTTAAAATTTTTAAAAATTAATTGATAGATTTGAGGAAAACTCGGACTTCAATAATCCTTCAAGGTTGATTTCGTTAGCAAACATTCACAATGAAATGAACTAAGGTTCGTTGTTTTGTAGAAAATATCTTATAGGAAAATATTTTTTTTTACATTTTTCGCTATTTGGTATGAGCAAAAAAATTGTTCAATAAAAAATATTTTCCTAGTCAAAGGAAATATTAAGTGATTTTTTAAGAAAATGACTTCATTTTTTGAAAATGAGAAGTCATTTTTCTAACTTTGACAAACTCATCCAAATAAAAAATAAATCATATAAATATATTAATTTATTATCATTGATCATCCTTCACAACTAATATTCATTATTGATTATTGTCGACCGGTGGTGGTCAACATAGATAAGTGAGATCAATAAAAAAATTTTATTTTGAATATTTTTTCTTATATTAAATAATAAATAATATAAATATAAAATATTTATGGTATAAATTTTGTTATAATCTTATAAATAAAAAAAGTAATAGTTTGAGTATATTCCGAACACTAGAAAAAGATAATCAATTAAAACAATAGTACTTTAGCTCCAAACCTTAAAAAGTCTTTAAAGTTAGAGCAAAGAACTTTAATGCATAAATGATAGAACTTTTAATGAGTTTCTCACAATACAAAGGACTATGAACAAATCAAAACCTTCATAAGACTAGGCAAAATGTATTATGTTATCTTCTCTCAACTTTGATTATGGAAAGCAAGAATCTAAAAAGATAAATGAATAGATCACCATAATTAGATCTATAATCAAATTTGATATTTCCATCATTATTAAAAGTAGCTAAGGATTGTTCAAAGCCACCATTATTGGTAGTGGTCAAAAGTTTTAGGAACAACTAGTAGCTAATACATTCATAAAAGAAGAAATTGATAAGTAAAGGATTAACAAATGGAGTGTTAGCTATTGTAGTAGACACTTTTAAAAGAGAGTTATATGATGATTCAATTTCATTAATAAAGAAAAATTCTTTATTTATAACGCATTATTTTGATTATGATGTTTGCAAATTTATTTGGATATAATTACTTAAAGATACATGTCATAATTGTTCTTTGCTAAGTGACCAAAACCTTAGGTAGAAGTAGCAAAGGCAGTCTTTGAGCTTCTCGTAAATAAAGATAAAGTCACTAATAACTTAGGAGGAAGTGTGCAGTTGGTTAAGTATGCGATAAGAAAGGCATGTACTGAACTCCAAGTAAGGCAAGACGCAAAATGTCTTCATTTATTTGAGTAATAATTATTCCCAAATCTAGTAGGTTCCTAAAAGATATGATTATTCATCAAGAATAATGGAAAGATCCATTGTAGGATATTCCTTTAAAGGAAAATATCTAAAGGATATGTAAAGAGAGTAATACCAAAAAAAGACTAAGAGAGGCAAAAGATGTTTAGTAAACCCACTAGGTTTATCAAAAGAAGAACAAACTATTATCTTAAGATGCCCTAAAAGGGAGGTTAAATAGGGCAATGACAAAACATTTTCAAGAATTAGAAAAAAGAATTAATCATATAATGATGCAAAGTTTCATATAGGTTCAACTCAAACCAAATGTATATCCTAGTGTATACAAGGTGAATTTACAGGCATTATCTAAAAGCCTTTCACAAATAGCTTATGGGCATTAATCAAGCCTAATTCTAAGATAGTTTATGGGCATTATCTTAAGCTTTTATCAAAGAAGTGGTTTTGAGATTCTAACTCCAACCTAAGAGGTTTTCTCATCAAAGAGATACAAATAATGTAGAAGGAAAGATCTCACACTCGAACCTTTAATATAAGTAAAGTAATACCTCTTTGAAGTGCTTAAGTGACTTAAAGGTTGTAGTTGTTGATGTAAAAATACAAATCTTCTCCTTTTTTTCAAGAAATAACTCTCATAAGCTCTTTGAAGAAGAGTTGGTTTAAGTAACTGAGCTCAAAGGCTCTTAAATTGCTCTTTAATGCTTGAAAACTCTTGCAATTTGTTTTTTCTAACTCATTCAACTTTTCCCATATCATTGTTTAAGCTTCTGGTTCTTAAACATATGGAAAAAAAAAAAAAAGCAAAGCTAGTTGGTAGACATAATAAAAAAAAAGCTATCAGACTGTCAATATCGCCATTGGAGCTTATTAGGGTCATTAGCCATGCTTTAATGCTAAGTGTCATTCCTTTCTCATTGCCAACCATCATTGAATTTGCATAATGCTTTTTTGAATTCGTCACTACTTTTTGTAAGCCTTTTAACCATCATTGGCTTTAGTTATTTAAGCTTTCCTAAATCAACATTTTCCTTGAGAATTTACAATGGTTATTGTGCATATTCAATGTCCTATTTGAAATGATGACCATATTTAATATATCTTGTCTTAGAAATTGGAGTAGTCTAACGGTAAAACTCAATGTTTGTTATACTCTTGCACACGACTAGTGTGATCATCTTAATGCTCATTACTAACATCCTTAATCATCTTTGGCATACTCAGTAAGGTTGGGAATTCTAATAGACTACTTTAACCATCATTGAATTCCTTCAATGCTTGTTATTCTTGCTTAATGATTATTGGCCAAATAGTCCACCATTGTTGACCATATAAATGGTTTTAGCCACTTATACTTGGCTTTCTCAACCTTTGTTGAATTTGTACAATGCATGTTGAACCGCTTCAACGCTAATTGGGAATGCAAAATTCTTATTAACTGCATTGAGCTCTTTTTCTTAACTTTAGTAATTGAATCTTGCTAGTGACTTCGCTTGATTTTTCTTAAGACATCAAATTAGGGGCTTATAAGATTAACTAAAAACAAATTGCACAATTGTTAGATAAATAACCATTTGTTTGTGATCATCAAATAAGAATTAGAACCTATAAGGTTTAACATTCTCCCTTATTTTTTATGATGACAAGTAATATAATCACTTTTTTTTTTTATCTTATATATAACTGTATCTCAATTATATATATATATATATATATATATATACACATAATTTTAACTAAGGCACTATACATGACCATTATTATATGCTTAAGCCTCAAAAGCAAGCTTGTCAAGTTGATAATGCATATAAGCGATCAAACAACACACTTAAGATCTACATCCCTAAAAGATATACACCTAGGAAATACATTATACTTATGTATGCATTATCTAGGTTTAGGCCTCAAAATTTTTAATTTAATGGTGAATGTTATTACTATGACATATATGGCCATATTGCTTATCATTGCCATACTATAATGCATGATAAATTAGCAAGAACTAACCCATAAGGACTTAATATGATTTGTTTACCAAAATATAAATGATTTTACCTCATAGTTGTTCTTGCAATCAAGGTTGAAAAGGGTGAATGGTATCTTAATAGTGGTTATTCAAAGCAAATGGCAAGAGATATAAAGTTCTTTTCTAATTTGATAAGATAGAAGGACTTAGGAATGTCTGATTTCATGACAATGACAAGGTAAAAATAGTAGATATATGTAAAATTGGTAAAAATGTTGATTCAACCATTCTTAATAAGGTTTCTACTTGTTAATGGTCTTAAGCATAACCTTTTAAGTCTTAGTCAATTATGTCATAAAGGACTTAGAGTTATGTTTGAACCTCAAGCTTGCTATGTGTCAAGAAAGAGTGATAACAAGCTACATATTATTAGTAGGAGAGTTAAAAATATTTACAGTGTTTATTTAAATCTTATATTTAACAAGAAGGCCATGTGTTTAATACTATAGTAGATGAAGGTTAGACTTAGCATATAAGACTTTAATAATAGAATCAATTGATAAATTGAGAAATAAGTGCTTTATAAAAGGACTTTCAAAGATATAATTCATAAAGGACAAGGTGTTTGAAGCATGTCATAAAGGTAAATTAGTCAAGTCATTCTTTAAACCAAAGAATAAGGTAGCATCCACTAGACCTCTCTAATATGGAATGTTTTGGCTCTACTTGAATAGCTAGTAGAGGAGGCGTGCATTATGCATTTGTTATTTAATGATTTTCACGGTATACTTGGATTATATTTCTACCGCATAAAGATTCTTATTTTTATGATTTTGAATTCTGTGCAAAAAGAGTTCAAAGTAAAAAATGATTTGATAATAACTACCATTAGGAGTGGTCATAACAAAGAATTTGAAAATGAAATATTTAAAAGTTCTTTTCACAAAAAAATAGTATTTCTTATAACTTCTTTGCTCTTAAAACTCCTTAACAAAATGATGTTGTCAAAGAAAGAATAGAATTTTACAAAAGAAGTAATAATAAATGCTTGATGAGTATAATCTTCCAAAATATTTTTGGGAAGAAGCCATAAATACTTCTTACTATATTTTAAGTAGAGTTCTTGTGATATCTATTTTAAAGAAAACTCCTTATAAGCTATGGAACAAAAAAAAAAAAAACTTAAAATTTCATACTTTAGAGTTTTTTTTATTACAACTGTTTCATATTGAACACTAAGGATAACCTTTGAAAATTTGATTCTAAATCCAATGCAGAAGTCTTCTTGGGTTACTTTACTTCCAGCAAAGGGTATAAAGTGTTCAATAAGAGAACATTTATTATAAGAGTTTATGCATGCTGTTTTTAATGAATCTAACCCCCCACTTCCTTAAGAAAGGAAAAAGGTATTGATGATCTTATAATTCCTCTTGACAAGCTTAACATTCAAGAATAGAACGTTAAGAAGGGTAGCAAGCATGAAGATGATGAACATAAAGATAAAGGTCCTCAATAATTATCTCCAAGTGTAAAACAAATGGTGGAATAACTTAAAAAAGATTAGATATATACGAAGGATCATCCAAAGAATCTTATTATTGGTGATACTTCAAAAATAGGTAGCAACTAGATATTTTTTTAGAAATACATGTAATAATTTTGCCTTTGTCTCTATTATTAAGCCTAAGACTATAGAGGAGTCTATTAATGATGAAAGTTGGGTAGTTGCTATGCAATATGAGCTCAATCAATTTGAAATGAATAAAGTTTGGACATTAGTTCTAAGACCTAAAAACCATTCCATCATTGACACCAAGTGGGTGTTTAAAAATAAACTTAATGAACCATGTGCCTAAAAGCACTAAATTTTAAAATTGCTAGGATGCAAGCCTAATAATAAGAACTATGTTTATTTCATCTTAAGTGGATAAAAGTGATTATGTTTAAAAAAGGACAACGCTTGATAAACCTTTGAGCCAACCTAACCTGACATACACTCAAGCCAAAATCTACCCTTCTTTAGTGTATATAAAATGGTTGTACAAACATCTATATGGCTCTACGACCAACCATGATAGTTGTAAACCATGTTATGCAACCTATAAAGGGTGGAATCTTTTATATTAGAGGCCAAACTAACCTTTTTAGTTGCACAAATAAATGGTTGGCCACATAACTAATTTCTTAGTTGTGAAACCAACTTAAATCCTAATTCTAGAATATTCTTTGATCTTACCTCCATAAAAAGTATAAAGAAGGATAGGGTGTTTCTTATCATATAGCACAAATGAACTTATACTCCTCTATAAATGCCTCCCTTATATGAGAGGAAGAGGAGGCTAATTTTTCCTAGGGAAACTATGCCAAAATCAACTCTAATCCCTAAAAAACATAGAAGAACCCCAAAGATTGAAATCTACAAAGAAAAGCCCTAGAAAGTTAAGCTAAATCCCCTTTTTCTCCTTAGATTCTTTCTTTTATTAGATTGAAATCCACTAAAAATGTATCTTGGGGCAAAACAAGCCTTTAGGCTTTTCCTCTATTTACGTTCTTCATTTTTGCTAGTTTTGAGACCATGCATCAATAATCCTTCAAGGACTGTCTAATTAATAAGTTTATACATACCACAAAATAGTTTATATAAACATCTAAATGGTTTGAATGGACATATGAGTGGTCTGTATAAACCACTCATTGGTTTATATAGAACATTGCTACTACTCATAGCATCATAGCTCACCTATTCAATTTTCTCTCAGAGCATCATAACTCACCTATTCAGTTTTCTTACTTGCCTTTTTTATGTTTAACTTTTATGTTTTAGATGATGAAGGGAATGGTTAAGGAGGCTCCAATAGCCAATAACCCATGATCCATTATTTTTTTTTCTTTTTTATTTATTTCCTTATAAAATCTTTCTTCACTCTTCTCTTCATCCCATGTTGATTCGTATGCTTATTCATCATCTTTACCATATTCATGTATACAAATCATGATTAACACTATTCTTACATACATTGAGCATTAACTTTATTCAAGCATAAATATAATTATCAGTGAGGCCTAAAGCTTGGACAAAATACAATATGGATGAGGTAATCCCTACACTTGTACATTCTATTGCCTTTGGTATATACAAACCATAGAGTTTGCCATATAGCCAATTTAATTCTTTGTATAAGCCTTTTTTTAGTCTATACAAACCTTTTTTTTAACTGAGATTATATGTTCTCCTATGTTTATGTTTCTTAGGATTGACCTCTTTAGTTTCCTTTTACAAGTTACTGATTATGTGCATATATCTATATTATGAGCTATTATTATTGCATAAATAATCTCATCATTTGGATATGTATCCTCATTCCTTCCTTGTATATATTATTTATTACTTTTCTTACATCTTACATGTTACATTCATGCATTACATACTTAAATTGCTATAATTAATGGCTTGATTTAAATGAGTGTGCCTAAGCGGATTAATGGAAAATGGATAGATGAAGGAAAAACATAAAAATAAATCTTAGATTCACCTAAAGTCTAAATCCTTACCTTCAAGCAACATATGATGCCTAACACTTTTTTTTATGCCATACCTTATTCTTAAACTTAAATCTTTAATGGAGTAAAGATAGGTTAGGCCTTTTAAAGATTGATTTAGACTAGTACCCTTCCCAACTTTATAAAGATTAGTTTGGACTAGTACCCTTCATTGCCCAAAATTTTGTCTCGAGCAAAGTCAAGTGATGACTCTATTTCTAATTTAGGGGAATTACTAACACATTACCTAGCAATATGTCCTTTTATACCTTTTAGTAATCTTTAGGCTTTACTTATCGATAAGACTATTCTTATAATCCTTGATGATCCTTATATGTGACACCTTTAGGGGGCAACATCAAAGTGTGACCCTACATCCTTTTGATTTTTATTGGCTGATAAAAGGTTTAGAGCTGTAAGTAAGATATAATGTAGACATAAAAATTGAGGTGCTCATAATGGAACCTCTATTGGGGATTAATGGACTTAACTTCACCAACATGGATTATTGAATTTAAAGTTCCCTTAGACTAACGAAAGTTGATGGTTGAGTCTAAGAATCATAGAGCATGGTCATACTCAAAGTGCATAATAATGCTTGCTCTAAAACTAATGGCTGAGAACCAAATGAAAAAAGATATATGAAGAAGATTGAACCTCAAAGGGATAACCTATGTAAGTAAGGAAGCTAAAGAAATGTCAAGTATTAATGTGCATAAGTGAGGAGTGAGATGGAGTTGTCCTAATCTAAAGACTTTTCCCCTCACTTTGTAAGCAAAAAACCAAACAATAGAAAAAGGAAAACATTTATAAGAGGAAAACGTTAGGGAATCTTAATTTCCTTATAGAATGATACCATAAGAAGACTTAAAAGAAAACTCACCCAAAGGCAATCAAAGGAAACTTGAAGTATAGAAAGATGCTCTGGGGGAAAGGTGAGAAGGCGATAGCCTATTTCTTTAATGATAGTTCACCCCTTATAATACAAAATAAAAAAGAAAAAGGAAAGAGGAAAAAGGAAAGTATGCAAATCCCATTAAGTGGAAAACTCGAAAAGTACCATCGAGGCAAAAGCTAAAAAAAAAAAAAGTAAAAGGAGACTAAAGAAATATCTGCTTAGAAAAATTGAGAGGGCTAGCTAATAAGAAGTATGAGCACCTAAGATTGGAGCTTCATGACTACACTTAAACGAGTGAAATCTTGCTTACGACTCTATCCTTTTATCAACCAACAAGGGATAAAATGGATGAGGGTCTCTATATTGGTAGTGACCCCAAGGTGTGGCATATGATTTAGACCATCTGAGGATCATTTTAGGTCTTGTGCAATTTCAAAGCCCTCAGTCCAAAATGGTGGTCATCAGGGGACTAAAAGTGGGGACAATACATTAGAACCATCCCTAGGAAATATGGAGTCACCACCTGACTTTGGTCTGGATAAGAATTTAGGGAAGACAAAATCTGAACCTAATCTAAGTTAATTAGAAGGCCCATTTCATCTTCACCCCATTAGAGAACGAGTTCAAAAATTAGGTATCACTTAGGAAGAGGTTAGGCACCCCCAAAATGCTACGACATTGGGATCTGACCTTTGGGTATCTTTAGTTTTTAGTCGAGTTATTGATTAGTCCAATTCACACCCTTCAACATACCTCTAAGCATGATTCATTTAAATAAATCAAGACATTAACTTTAAGGGAAATGGGACCATGCATCATGGCAAAGGGATTTTATGCATACATCCATCATTCACATATATCATTTAAGATAGGGAGGGGGGTCATGCATCATGGTACAGTGTAGGCATGCATATATCATCATCCATTCACACATATAATCCTATTTTACCAAAGTCTTGAAGACATCTGAAGTTGGCCTTTTACTATCATCGTAGGCCCAAATGACACTATCAAAAACTTCTAAATCCTTTTCAGAGAATCCAAACTTATGTAGTAACTTTGAGGGGTAGATATTGATGCTAGATCTATCATCAACCAACATACATAATGTGTGTCTCTCCTTCATCTCAGCACGGATGAACAGGGCCAAGTTGTGATCCCTTCCTTTTGGTGGCAAATCTTCATCCGAGAAAGCATATTTACCCTTATGAGTTACCAATGCAATAACATCCTTCAATTTGGCTTTACTAGAAATGATTAAATTGGATAGGGCTTCAACCATAAACTTTTTATGCTCATAAAAAGTGATAAGCAACTCTCACATACTAATTTGGGCTAACATCCTCTTTAGCTATTTTACAATGGGATTGTCATTTTCCTTCTCCTTCACAACATGTTCATCCATTTTCTTCTCAACCCTTATTGTTTTGAGCTTATTTGTTCAGGTAGTACTTCCCACTGTATGTCACATGACTTACTTATTTCTCTTCTTTCTCTTTGTCACTCTCTTCCAATAACTAGATCATATTTTGCCTCTATTCTTTTGCCATCTCCTCATCTGAGATTTCCTATGAGTTGATAGTGCAAACAACTAAAACCTTAGTCATAACCTACTTAATAGTGGTAATAACAACTTTATGAGGAATCCCAAAATATATTATTAAAGTCCATTGATTTAGTGGAGAGATATTACAATATTTTAGGAGAAGGTTTCCTCAGATGTTGGGCCTTCCAAAGTTAGGTGGGACAATTATCTTGTTATCGATAAGATCCTGAATCTCATGTCTCAATCAGTAGCAGTCATTTATGTTGTGATTCACTCCTTGATGAAAAACATAGTAAGCATTGACATCATTCCTCCTAGGCAATAGATTAGGAGATGGTCTTGGTACTAGAGGCTTCAACACTCCCTTCTTCTGCAACTTCTGAAATTCCTTAGACAAAGGCATTCCATAATTAGTGAACTGTCACGACGCTTTTACGACATTAACATCGGTCATCTTGTTCCCCTTTATACGAGGTTGAGATAAGACACCTTTTTTTTCCCCTATATTGTCTTATTGTCTCAGATTCTAGCTCTTTGGCTTGCAAACCTACTTCTAGAAGGTTTTCAAAGCTTCTAACTAACGTTTCTCTAATTTTAGTGCTAATGCCAGACAAAGCCCCTTTTATAATCATTACGACCTATTCTTTCTTTATAGGCTTTATGGTTGCCTCTGAATCCATCTTCTTCCATATCTAAATGTAGTCATTGAAGCTCTCACTAGCCTTTTACTTTAAAGACTTTGAGTCTTGCAGTGTCACCTCTAAATCTGAATTACAAGTATAGTGTTTCTCAAAAGCTTCAGCCAACTTCTTCTAGTCTCGTTTGATAGTTTTTGGTTAATTGAAGTACTAGGTTTTTATGGACCCTTCTAATGACAATTCAAAAAGCTCCAACATAGTGTCTATTGGGACTCTAAATGCCTTCATAATTAATACATATGAATGGACATGGTTCTTTGCATTATGGGCTCCCATGAAGTTAGACAACTTGAGTATGTAGAAATTAGTTAGTAGTTTTTTAGGTTTACGAGCAAGCAATTCCTCAATGTTTGTTACCCTTTCCAAACCTTTAGCACCTAAGGCCTTCTATATTTTCTCCAACTGCTTCGCAAAGTCATCAAACTGAGTGCTTTCTTTCTCACCTATTAAGGGTTTGTCTAGAATGGTAGTTGTACTTCCGACTTCCTTAGCAAGCTTGGTTTTATAATATTCTTTTATCCCAAACAGGTCGTCATCAATCACCATAGGTTGGGGTGCTTCTATTGGTGCTTTCCCTTTATTAGTTTGATTGGCTGAAGTCTCCCTTTTCTTCAAAATCTCATTGACATACTTGTTCACTTCCTCAGTGATCCTTTTTGCAATCTTATAGTTGAAATCAACCATCAATTTGTCTAAGACCTTTAGTGGTATGGTTGGCTCTATAATTGGGTCAACTTTCTAACTCAGGCTTGTAGTCTTGCTTTTTCTAACAAGTTGGTTATCCCTTCTTTTCCATGAGAGTTTAGATGAAGCTACGATGGTTGCACAATAAGGGTTATTAGTATAATGCATGAACAGGTAATCAATGCATGTATGCATGTTATGCACAAATCATTTTGCACAAGATCCTTCTAACCTTATTTCTCCCGCACACTAGGTTTAGTGGCTCTTTCCTAAGTGCGGTCTCAATCTTACGACACCTTGGGACATAGAATGTGCAAGGTCGCCTTGGACAGGGAGGAGTAAAAGCCTTAAAAGAACATATACACAATGGTACTAAAAGAAGAACTTTTTACATTACTTAAAGAAATATGTATAAGTAAGGAAATAAATCCCTTCAAAGAGAAAGGGATATATATAAATGCTATTTATGGACTGGGCAAAGGGAGTACGTAAGTATTTACATATGAGGGATGGTTACATTAAGGATACCTAACCATGTACTTTGAGGACTCTAACTCTTCTTTGGAGAAGAAAATACAAACAAGTAGGGTACAATATTCCAAGGCACTATTGGCTCCTCTATGGGGGCGATCATTATGATCCCCTATTAATATATCTGAAGGTATTAAGCTCATGAGTAATGAATCCTAGTTACAATCTCCTAAGTTCAAATGAAGCTTAAGTCTCAAGTTTGGAGAACCATTGGTTTATCTAAGGTCACCTAGTGCTCATGGCGAAGTGTGGAGGCTACATGAATGCAAAATGACTACTCAATAACAATAGGATTATAGTGTGAACAAATATGAGAATGATCAAATTATCCATCCAAGAAAAAGAAAGAAGAAATAGAAAAAAAAAGTGAAGAAGCTTACTAGGTTGAAAAACCTATAGAGGCAGCCTAGGCAAATGTTAGAAAAGCTTGCTAAGTTAAAAAAAGAAAAAGTGGCTTGGGTAAAAGTTAGGGCAAACAAATAAGAAAAGAAAGTAAAAAAAAAAAAAAAAAAGAATTAGATGGCTACCATTGAGTTTTGGTACATAACCAAAAACCTAAGACTCATACCTATGCATATGTTGGAGTCTTCTTTTAGGTTTAATAGTTGCCATGAACTAAAAGGAATTAAGGTTGTATGACCTTGAATTAGAAAGTAAAGTTGATAGGCTACTAGAGATGCTAGGTTTTTGTCATGTGTTATGTATGACTTTCAAGTTCCAATATTTTCAATATCCTTGTTTGAAAGTTTTATGCCCCTGAGTAGTTTTGTTTTATTTATGTGTTTTAAGGATTTTACATTGCATCATATTTCATGCATTGGACACTACATGTATGTGATGGTGCATGCCCAATCTTATTTTGGCAATTAATTCCTTTAGATAACCTAGGGAAAAGAAAGTATGCATCATAGGGGATCATTGGCTTCCAAAAGCATGATAAAAAGGATAAGAATAAAGGTAAAGTTGCAATATAGCCTCAAGCCTCCCTAGATTAATGAAGTTGAACTCTTACCCATTAAGTATATGAGAAAGCCTTACTTGTCATAAAACTAATACAATTCAATTCGTTCTTTTTAAGGATAATTGCATAAATAAGGAAGAGTCAGTTATTATCCAAAGTAAATCACACAAATCATAAATTTATGGAAAGCTAAGAAATCCTTAATAAAGTCATCAATTCTTAGCAAATAAAGTCAACAGCTATAACAAGAGCTATCATCATCAATATGAAGATAAAAACAGGAAAGAGATGCCTTTAATAAGAGTCAAGTGTAAACTATGCTATAGTGTACTATATAAGTACATACTATAATAATAAAGCTATAACAAATAAAGAAGCTAGTTTATATGGCACTCAGATATCTCTTTGGTCCTTTTAATCACTTAGCTCTTAGACTTTTAAACTATATAACTTCCTTTATAGATGGCCTATATGACTAAAGCGATGAGCTTACTCTTGAATTACTATGTCATCTATCCATTGATCCTTCTTTATCATTGTGCCACAATGTTAAAAGAAGAAGATTTAAAAGAAAATAAGACAAATTATGAGAAGCATCTATGAGTCCAAAACATAGAAGAAAGATACTCATATAAGTGATATGGGCCTCATAAGAAGTCTTAGGGAGATATTCCTTTTCTAGTTGTTCGGTGGTGTTATGAGGAACTTATAAAATTTAAAAGTTCTAACAAGCATGATAATGTGAGAGTAAGGAGTAACACCTTATAATAATAATAAAAAAAAGCCTAAATGTGTAATAGTCTTAGGTGTAAGAGTATGTTCAACAAGTGGGTTTCATATCAAATAGAGCTTTATGAATTTGACTTTATAAATCATAAAGCATCATAATGCATATAAAAAATATCTATAATTTCAATAAGTATGACATTCGGTGGAAGCTCAACAACAGATGGAATAAGGTATGCTATAACATCCTTTATAGCCTAAGTGCTAAAAGACTCATCTTTTGCTCTTTTATAGTTTTATAAGCATTAACTTTTATGTTATTAATTATGAGTATGCAAATTGTTGAGTATAGGTAAGCATAAAGAGAAAGGATTAGAGGGATACCATATCAACTATTTAAAGTAACAGTTAGCTTAACATCTTTCAAGCTTATCATCTAATGCATCAATCTTATCTGATTATTTAGGATTCTACAAGGTTAGTGGGCCTTCTTCCCATCCATTCACTCTCTCACTTAAATACCAAGCACATCTATTTAGACCTTACAAAGACACTTTTAAGTCTTAATGTTTAGTAAAAGCAAACACATAGTCAAGCCAATTCTTAGGATCACCCCATGCATAGTCTCTACTTGTAGAAGTAAAAAGTAAGCAAGGAACACTAGGTATAAGCATTTAAATTACTTTTATCTAATTAACACCTTTTTTATTTTTAGGATTTTTACAATATTGAGAGTCAAAGAGTTCAGTGAGTCTAGTAGGAGTACAAATTATAGATTATAGATCTTTCTAGATGCTTGCCTCCAACAAAGAGGACACCTCTAGGAAAAGGAAAAATGGTATCAAGATTAATAGGAACTTATGCATATATCCCAAGATCTAGAAGAAAGAGGAAATTAAGAAAAAAGGAAGAAAGAAAAGAAAAGAGAAAGGGGACAACATAGAAAATGGCAATAAAAAGAAGATGATGGATTATACATGTATGTCCCTCTAGTTGCCACTCTACAACACTTGAGTTCCTTAAAGAAAGAATAAGGAACAAATCAATAGTATATGAGGCATTGTAAAAAATGATGATACCTAATAAAAAAGGAAACATCATGCTAATTGATCAACCTTGTATTTTGTAACTATCAATTGCTACTTTACTATGATGTATAATGCTTCATATGATCGTGTGCTTGAAGTCTTCAGTGGGCACAAACCTAAACACTTGAATGATGTTCTTTTTCTTCTCTAGGGATAAATAGGAATGTAGGGCAACAACTTGAGCGCTTGAATAATGTAGTTTTTTTTTCTTGAGGAATAAAATAGGAATGTATAAAAAGTATAGTCAAATGGGACAACATAAACTAGGAATGTATAAAAAGTATAGTCAAATGGGACAACATCCCTTAAACCTATATGGGCTCTCCTTGATCTTTGTATGGCCATCTTAAGGCATAAATAAAATATTTTAAGCAAAAATAGGTTATTCTAAGGGCTTCATAATTGATTAAATAATCAAAGTAAACTCTTAAACATTAAAAAAAAAAAAGAGAAATTAGAAAAATAAGGCCTCAATGAGTTATTTTTATAATAAAAGGGATCTCATGGATAAAATTGAAAAGAAGATACTAACCATAGAAATAAAAAAATTTGCTTTAGATAATAGCAAAATGGCCAAAACAAGTTGAAGAGTAGATGTTTTAAGATAAAAAGCATTTAAAGATAAAATCATAGGATTGTGAACAAAATTGATAATGACTATAAGCAAATAATGAGCTCTGGTTTCAAGTGAATAATGAAGCCTTTTAGCATCCTTAATATGTTGTTTTCTTTTATCTTTAATTTTGTTTATATTTTTCTTATTTGTTATGACTAATCTTCCATTTGTTGCATTATTTTCCAAGCTTATAAAATGGGAGAGCCAGGACATGAAAGGAGATGATAAGGACCTGATGTCCCAAACTTGTAAGAATATAGTAGAGAGGAATAACTTAAGCCCTTTAAAATAACAGTGAAGAGGAAGTTTTATTGTAATTCAATCAAAAAGTTAGAAAAAGACAAAAAATGACAAAACAGACATGAGAAAAGATATGTTAGAGACATTAAATGATATAACACATGAGAGCCTTTTAAAGAGGAACATGCTAGTTAGAAATGTAAAAGATGTCAAATGAATGAACAATAGACCAAGAAAATAGAGACACTAAAAGAGGAAGTAAGGATCCATAAATATAGAAGGACATTTAGTCTCAGCTTAGTGCATACTAAAACTTAAGGGTCAACCTAATGTGTTCTCATTTCTATATGGACCTTCTTCAATCCTTATATGGATAACCCAACACATAAATAAAACTCTCTAAGTAAAAACCAGACATTCTGAAGGATTCCAAAATTGATAAAAACAAACATAAAAAGACCTTAAACACTCAAAAGAGAAAAGAAGTTGACAAATTATAGAATTTAATGAAGTATTTGATATAGGAATAACTTAGACTCCAAATAAATTTGACAACTTTGAAAAAGATCATCCAAACAAACTTTAGTAAATGGGCACTATAACAAGTTCCAACTAGTGACATAGCCATCCTCTAATTATAACTCTAAATAAGTAAGCAAGGTCCAAATGAACTATAATGCTTATATTAGCTTTAATGGACCAACAAAGAGCAAAGATATTGATCAAACATGGATTTTTATGAAGTGATTAATAAAGTTATAAATTGGTATACTAATACAACAAAATCAAATATCAAAGGGCAATTAATGAAGGTGATTGACTAATGGGAGTTATAGGCTATATAAGAGACTGATAAGCAAGAATCTTATGGCAATAAGGCCAAAAAATTCAAAAATCACATCTTAAACCATAAGAGATCTATCAATGATGTCAATCATCAAAACTTTGAATAGGAACACTAAAAAAGAATAATAAAGCTCTTACATGTTATCATATCCTTTTTGTACCTTTGGAATGCCTATATTGCTTGTTCACTTTACTTTTTACCTTCTAAATTTTTTTTGTTATTTTTTGCATAGACTCTATAAGAGACTAGAATGGAAAGTTATACTGTATGAATGAAGTAAGAATTAGATAAAAAGAAAAGTGATGAAGAATAACAATGAGAGAGATGAAGGTCTAATATAAAGATGGAGAAGTATAGGAAATCTAACTAAGAAGGAGGCCAAAATAGGAAAATATAAACATAAAGACTTCATAGAGAAGGCATGCTAATGGCAAGCAAGGAGAAATGGGAACTCACACTAAGATCACACACTAAATCTAGAAGTGAAAAGATCATTGAAATAGCCAAGGTTTATTCCTACACCCTTTACTTACATTGCCACTTGATTAAATAGTAAAGAGAAAACAAAGAGAGAAGTACAAGAAAAGAAAAAGTAAATAGGTAAGAGATTAGAAATAAAATATAATAAGAAAGAGCAAAAACAAATGCGCAAAAAAGAGGGAAGAGTACGAGCCACAGAAATAATTAAGAAATAAAAGTAAAAGAGAAAATGGGCAAAAATCCTAAGGGAAAAACCCAAGGAAAGAATTAAGAAATAAGAATAAAAGAGAAAAAGGGGGAAAATCCTAAAGGAAAATAAAAGAATAACACAAGTGCATAATAAGAAAAAAGCATGAGGGCAAACCAAAAGAAGAGCTTGAGAGCAAAATAAGAGAGAAGCCTAAGGACAAAATAGGAGAATAGCTTAAGGATAAGACAAGAGAAAAGCTTAAGGGTAAGCTTGAGGTTGCAATAATAGTAAAGCCTGAAGGCATAACAAAGAGAAAAATCTTAAGGGCAAATCTAAGGGCAAACTAAGAGAAAAGCCTATAAGCAAGTTAGAGGAAAAGACAAGAGAAAAGTCTATAGGCAAGCTTGAGGGCAAAATGAGAGTAAAACTTGTAAGGACATTGTTCTTTCAATATGGTACCAATTATCTATATTAAAAGAATCATATGGAGATCTTCCTTGATAGTGAAATAATTGATTTATTGGACATTATTGAAGAAGGACAAAGAGTTCCCATAAAGAAAACAAGTGAAGTCTTAGTGCCTAAATTGAAAATGAATGGATGAATGAACACTTGAAGAAAAGAAGGCTAACCTCAAGAATAAGAGACTTATGTATGTTTTATTTTGTCCTATTCATTATTCATAAAATCCAAAATTACAAATGTTCACATCCATCAAAAAAATTTGGGACACTTTCCAAATCTAACATGAAGGCACTAATGAAATGAAAAAGAAGAAGATATAAATTCATACTTATGAGTATGAGACCTTTATGTACCAGCCTCATGAGATCATCGCTAATATATATAATTGCTTCATCAATATAATAGGGTCTTTAAAGGCATTGGATAAGACATACCCTAATGAGGATATGGTGGTTAAGATCCTTAAATGCTTCCTAAGGAGAAATGGGAGGCAAAGAGAATTGCAATTGAGGAAGCTCATAAAATGGAAGCTTTATCTCTTGATGAGCTTCTGAGGAAGCAACTAGCTCATGAAATCACATTAGAGTAGCCTATCAATGATGAAGGCTCAAAGAGGAAGAATGTTGACAAAAGAAGTAAGGAAACAATCCTCCTCTTCTTAGTCCTCATACTTATCCTCCTCATCTAGTAAAAGTGAAAGTTCTTTAAATGAAGAAGATGAGATAGACCTTATCATAAAGAAAATTATTAAGCTCCTCATTATTAATGGTAAGAAGGGTAACTCCTCAAGGGCTAACCAACTATTATGGTTAGGTGTAAGAAATCCAAACATCATAAAAAATGAATTGCCCTTATTAGAAGAAGAAGAATTCATCATCTCAGAAGAATCACAGGAAAGCATTAAGAGAACAAACCTAGAATGATTTAAGCTCTCAAAAGAAGAAGAAAACCTAATGGAAAAGAGGATGAACTTGTGTTTCACGACTATTAACCAAATACTAGAATATGAGAGTGAAAAGAAAGATAAAAATGAGGTAAATCATTTTAACTTTCTCCCATATGATCAATTATATGAGCTTATTGCATGTATAACTAAAAATAAAGTGAAGGTTTCAAAAAAAAAATATGAGACTTTGAAAATCTCCTCTTCTAAGCTCAAAGAAAAATTTTTAAATTAGAAAACATCCTCTATCCTTGATAAAGAAAATTATGATTTGTAAAACTTATTGAAATATTTTGAAGTTTCATAGAAAGAGGCTGAGAATTTGAAGGTCAAAAACTTGAATTTAAAAGAAAATATTTCTAAGTTCTTAAAAGGAAAAGAGAAATTGAATACAAGTGTGGAAGCCTATAAGGATCATTTAGTTAAACATACAAATGGCTTCATTTCTGCATCTACGTTTACTTTTACTCATTCTTCATTCACGGGTCATGTGAAGGCTAAGCATAATATAACATTTAGCCCTTTTAGTGTTAGAACACTTAATGCCTTACATAAGGCCAATGCATGCACACAAACACAAAATTTAAGAGCTAATTCAAATGCATAAGCATCCATTTGATTGCAAAAGAAAAAGTCCAATCATGCCTTTATGTGTAGACCTCAAAGGTTAAGGCAACAATATACTTGCACATATAGGTCACATGATCATGTATACATATGGTCCTAAAAGATTTGATGAATATTTTTATTATTGTCGTCTATAAGGCATACTCTTGCTAAGTTAGGATAGATCATCTAAATACAATGTTGTGTACAAACCCCAAAGGCCCAAAAAAATATGGGTACCTAAAATCACTTGATTGTAAATGGTATTTCATTCACCACGGAGCTAAATTTGATAAAGCATTCAAATAGCGGTGAATGAAGAATGAGAAAATAGAATACATGTTTTATTAATACTTTAGTAAATTATCCTTATAGTTATGCCTATAATTGGTTATTTACGCATCAATTTAATGGAGATATAGTGTTTCCCCAAGGTCTTAAAATTTTGCATATATTGTTTCCTTAAGGGGCAGATTAGGTTATTTTAGAAAGGGAGAGTGAGTGTTTAATTTTTAAAACCATTTTTCATATGATTTCCAAAAAGATGGAGAAGTATGTGGTGCCATGCTAGTTGTTTATATCTTTAGCATCAATGTTTTGTCATCATTCAAAAAGGTGGAGAAGAGATATATATATATATATATATATATGGTTACTGTACTTTCAACTTTTAGATTAAAAATTTGATGGTTCTAATAATTCTGACTTGTAATTAATGCTTACACTGAAAACTATATACATTTATTATTTAGTTATAAAAAAAATAATCATCCATGATGACGTAACTATTGAAAAATCTTATATATATATATATATATATATATATATATATATATATATATATATATATATATATCTGTGTGTGTGTGTGTGTGTATGTGCGCGCGCGCGAGTGGGTGGGTCTTGTGTGTGTTTGTGTGTGGTGTGTGTGCTTTTATTAGTGACAAAAAGGGGAGTATAACTTAGGTTTATAAAAGGGTCAAAGGTAAAGACTTCAACGTTTAATTGATTGTTTAGCTCTATCTAAAAAAACTTTACTATGTTTTGCTAGCATTGATGAATTTCCTAAAATTTGACTAAATTATGTATTAAAAGGAATATCATATTAAATTAACGCCAACCTAAGTTCAATGAATGCATAAACTTAGGGGGGGTTTAATTAAATGTACGTGCTTCACTGGCCTGGTGTTTGTCATTATCAAAAAGGGGGAAAATATTGTATCTTATAGTTTTAAATGATAACTAATATGAGTTTGCGTTGATTTGGTTGCAAGTGTTTATATGATATATTTTAGGTCTCTTAACATTTCAATTCCACAACATTAAAAATCAAGACATATGGAAAGGTTTTTGGCTATAGAAGTCAATTTGAAAATTTAAGACATCAAACTATCGATTCTCTAAACCAAGGTGTTCATGGCTCATATTGGAAAGTCCAAAAGCATAGAAGGATGGCCAAACTCATTGAACAACCCATTTAAAATATGAACAAACGATGTTACCTTATGACTGCCTAAAAGTTCACCATGAAGAAGAGTTCAACATTCAAACATAATGTTTGAACAACTTAGAGCCAATTAGAATGGTTTAATGGAATATACTTGTGCAACTTGAAGTGAGCTAGAATGATTGAAAGATGCTACAACAGGCTTATTTAATAAGTTAGTGCTCTAAGTGAAATGGCCTTGTATGAATTTTGAATTGCCCCATTCATCATGAGTAAAAAAGTATTACATTCAAAAGGTTAGAATTGATTAGGTTACTTAAAACGAGCTAGATGAATAGGCTAACACATCAAAAAGAAATTGAAAAAATTCCACTCAACGTATTGGAACTGCCTATGATGCTTTAGAATAAGTGTGTAGACCCATTGACTATGGACAAAAGTTATAAGTGTTATATAGAATGATAAAATGACTTAAAGCAATTAGAATGACCTCAATGGCACAGATCCATTCACTAAGAAGAAAAGTTGGAATTTTTACATAGAAAGTTGTAATGGCTCTGAGCTCATACAATGGTTTAGGGTAAGCAGCCCTATTCACAACATCCAAAAATTCAAGGTGATAAACTATCCAAAAGAATAGGTTATGCAAGCCATGGTATAGGCCAAAAAGCTCAGGAATAGGCTAGGCAAGCTTTTGAATAACCTAGTGCAAGATGAGGAATAAGCTCATTCAAAAACTATTAAAGGAAATGACTTAAGAAATGCATATAGGTATTGGCGAAAAAAACAAGTGAACAAGTCCGTTTGTCCAAACATGAATAGGTCATTCATAGGGAGAAAATTATAATTTTTTTTATAAGTTAAGAACTTCTAGTTTATGTGTACTGTTTAATTGAAGATCAGGCTCCATATAAAGAGAACTCAATGGAACATTTGAGCTTAGACAAGAAGATCAATTTATCACGAGACTTACTTTCTTCAATGAAATTAATTGCTAATTTTAATAGGCAATAATGTACTACTTCCTACAAGCTAAAGGAATGAAGGTACGAAAGACCATTAAGAATAGTCTATCTATTACAATGAAAATCGCAATAGAAAAAAAGGAAGAAAAGCCATTTAAGGAATAGACTAAGGATGAACATTAACCCTGCTCTCAACGACAATGTCATCAATTTATTATTTTATGATTTGAGTAACAGTGAATATGGAAAATTAAGTAAAAAGGAATTTTGGATGAATTACAAATGACTAATGAAAGCATGAGTCGAGTGAAAGAAAACAAGAAAGGTTCTCTTATATATTAATACGAGGTCTTCAAATTGAAGTCCAATGAAACTATCTATTAAATGTATTACCATTTCATTGAAATTGTCAATCAAGTCCCTCAGTAAAATTTTACCAATCATGAATTGATAAAGAAGATTCTAAGAAGTACCCAAATAATGGCTTCTTAAAGTTACTTTACTTTTCTAAAGACAAATGGCATATGATAAAAATGTTTATTTTTGATAAATTATAGATAATATATTATATATTTCTTTGAAAATTAATAAATGAACCAACTATGAAATTGATGCATCTTTAGGGAAAAAAATACGACTAAATGCTCAAAGACTCCACTTTTCAGAAATAAATTTTTAGGAATACAATTTATTTGACAATTGATTCCTAAAACTGAGTCTCTTTAAACCAATCCACCCCCTGGTGTGTCTGCTCGCATTTCCTCATCCCAAAGTTCTTCTATTGTTTTATAGAAGCCATAAGTATGATCAACAACTCTATCACCTTTGAATAGCCTCGTCTGCATGATTAAACCATCAAGACAATCATTAATGGGATAACTAAAGTGTGAGATAAAAGTTATGAAATCTTAAAAAGATTATCCAAATATTCGTTGAGTACGAAATATTTTAATACAAGCATCTTACGTAGATGTGGCAAACGGGTTGGGACGGGTCTGGATCATCTAGATTTTAGCAAGTTTAGGTCATCTATCAGGTCGTGCATACAAAAATAATTTCGAGTCGATTTTGAATTTACTCTTAAAATTGATATTTCGGGTTAAATTGGGTTATTTATTATTCAATTTTAAAATGTTCATTTGAATTTTGTTTATCATTTATATAATATTTTCTTATAATTTCTTGAGAGAGAAATAATAATTTTCACTTAAAAATTATTTGTAGTAAGATTTTATATAAAACAAAACTTTATTAAAATTTTTTGTTTTTATTTAAATGTTGGATAAATTAATATAATTTTTTTTAAGCAAATGACTATATATAATGAAAACAATTAAATAAAGTCCACATAAAATTATATTTAAGTCATATATCATAATTTAAATTAATTTATAAATAAACATATAATATTCAATAACAAAAAATCATTCATTATAAAAGATTTTGTGTATTATGATAAAAATTTTTGTGATAAAATTAGATTTGTCTTAACATGTGATTTTATTGCCACAAAAATCAAATTTATTATAATTATTACAAAAAAATGTAAAATTGTGATAAATTTCTTTTACATATTAAATCATTTAAAAAAATTATGATAAAAAATTAGATTAATTACTCAAAATTTCAAACCTTTATGCAATTTTAAATAATATCTAAAACTTCTAATTGAGTCAATTGTACAGTAATTTGATAAATTAATTTTAATTATACCTTAAGTCAAAAACATAATTTAATAAAACGCATTTAGACTCAGTTCATCTTATACATTTTCAATTAGTTCAATTTAACCTAAAATTTAGTTTACAACTTAATTAATACACTACTTTATTTTTATTCAATTTTATTTTATTTTTACTTAATTAAATTTATTATATATTTCTATCTGATGAATTTTAATTTTATATTTAAATTAAAAATTAAAAATTTTAAAATTTAAATTTATGATTAATAAAATCTCTAAATCTCTTTTTTTTTTAAAAAAAAATTCTCTCAATCTTCTTAAAAAAAATTAATTTTAAATTTTAAATAATCAAATTTTAAACTATCAAATAAAAACTTATAAGAAATATTTAAAAAATTAGCGACATGAGTTTGATTAAGAAGTTATATTATTTTTTATTCAATTAAATTTCATTTTTACTCAATTAAATTTATTTTATATTTTAAGAGGATAAATTTCAATTTTATATTTAATTTAAAAAAATTTAAATTTTAAATTTATAAGTCATCCAATCTCTCAATCTCTTCTTAAAAAATTAATTATTATATTTTAAATGATAATTATTTAAACTATTTAAATAAAATTTTAAAAATTTATTTACATGAACTTAAATAAGATGATACTTTTATTTTACATTCAATTTAATTTCTTTTTTGCTTAAATGAATTATTATATACTTTAATACGAAAATTTTTAATTTTATATTTAAATCTATAAATTTCCAAATTTCAATTTTATAATTCATAAAATTTCTCAATATTACATTTAAAAATTTTTTCACTCAGTCTCTCCTTAAAATTTAATTTTGATATTTTAAATAATAAATTATTTAATTTTTTTTAAAAATTAAGAAATATTTAAAAAATGAATTATATGAGCTTAATTGATATTATCCTTTTATTTTTATTCAATTTAATCTCATTTTTTAATTGATTAAATTTATTATATTCTTTTATTTGATAATTTATATTTAAATTTAAAAAATCTAAAAATTTTGAAATTTAAATTTATAATTTATAAATTTCTCAATCTGTCATTTAAAAAAAATTTTCTTTCATTCTTTCCTTAAAAAATTTAATTCATATATTTTAAATAATAAATTATTTAAACCATTTAAATAAAGATTTTTAAGAAATATTTAGAGAATCAACTGCATAATATGAATATGAATATTCTAAAAAAATTAATCCTTAAAATAAAAATTAATGACTTATTAATTTTTTATTTAAATATATAAAAATAAAATTTATAATTTTAAAACATAAAATTTGTATAAATTATTTATTTATCAACTAAAATGAAAATTAAATTTTGATATTTTAGTGGAAAAATATTTAAATTGATTAAAAATAAAAATTTTATCTTAGTAAGATTTAAACTTAATTTTGAATTTAATTGAACTAATTGAACAAAAAAAAAGGTTAATTGATCTAAATATACACTTTATTAAATGTTAATTTTTGACTTGGGGTATAATTGAACCAAATTTATCACATTAAATGGTTGAAATTTTCTTAATTTTTAAACTCACAAATTTTTAACTCAAAATATTTTTTTATCATAATAAATGAGTATATAAGATAAATTATGATATATACTTTTTCATCATAATATTTTGTCATAATATAGTGCCTACCAAATTACATATAATGAGAAGTAATATTGTCATAATAATATCTATCCCTATATTAAATAATTTAAAAATTATGATTATTTTATCACAATAAATAATTTTTATTATTACTAAATACTTTATCATAACAAATAATAAATTATGATTTAGGCACATAAAAATCACAATAAAAATTAATAAATTTATTAAAATATAAAAATTTAATTATATTTTAAATAAAATTCTGAAAGTTAAATTTAAATTTAATTAAGTAATCTAAATATTTTTTGAAATAAAATTTTTCCTTTTTATTTTAATTATTATACCTTTTATAAATAATAAAATTTGTCTTTTTTTTATATTGTCATTAAGTCAATTAAATTGAGTCACGGTTTAACCCATTCAGGTCAGTTTTGATCTTACTCATTGGATTGACCCTTACTCGGCCTAACTTGACTTAAAATTTTTCGAGTTATTTTAGATTTACCTTAATTAAGATCGAATTCGAGATCTCCTTTTTTAAGCGAGTTCGGATCAAGTTAGAAACTATCACCTTTAATCTTACCTCAAGACTGCTCTTGCATGTATGCAACGTAATACACGCGAGAGGCAGTGATTCAACCAATTTGTGATAATTGGAACATTCCATAGGATTATTACTCATGATTTAACAATTGATCGAAATCAAGTTTGGAAAAACCAAAATTACTTGCTGGTGAATTGTACAATAACATTTTTTATAATCTGTTAAATAATGTGGTTTAATTCAATGATAAATAATAACTTTCATTTAATTCAATAATATTTAATCCTATATAATCTAATTGTGTATAATAATTTATATTTAATTCAATGGTGAATTATTAATTATGGTATTATAATATAATAATGTGAACAGTTTATTCTACTTACCTGCTCACATCTAGAAAACTTAGCAAACAATTCTTCAGGAATTGACCAGTTGAACACGTCGAAGTTTTCCTTGATCCTTGCCCTATTCGTGCTCTTAGGCAGTAGACTATGACCTGTTTGGAGTCCCCACCGGAGGACCACTTGTGCAGGAGTCTTGCCTAATTTCTCAGATATCTCAATAATAATTGGATCTGTGAGAATCCGTGTCTTTGCAGTTCGTGTACCTGGAGAACCTAAAGGTGCATAGCCCTACAAAAATAGAACACCACAGTTCTTAATTTAGAATATTATCCAATTAACCCGAATCTTATTTAAAGACTCAAAAAAAGGGAAACTAATCCATTATTATAAAATGGTTTGTATAATTTTCTTTTATTTTATTCGTCATAAAAATCTACTAGAATATAATATTTTATTAGAAGTCACTCAAATATTCATAATAGAAATGGAGCGCAAAGGGGTGACACTTATAATGTGTCATTCCAAGGATATTATTTGGTCTCTTTTGTTTGTGCAAATTCTGTACCAACTTTAATTGCATATGTTCAATTCGTGTATATATTCATATCAAATTCTTCATTAATTTTCTTTATTTTCTATAATTATGTATAAAATTTAGAGTAATCAAATATGATTTACACAAATACTATTCTCATCAAAGCCATATTTAGTTATTTTAAAATTTGAACATGTTCAATAAAAATAAAGAAAATAAATAAAGAATTTGATAATCAAATATAACAAAAATAGAGAACATTCAATCAAATTCTATAGAGAATTAATTGCTTTAAATTTTATACTTAATTTCTAAAAATGAGAATATATATATATATATATAGACACACACACACACAGAGAAAATAAAAAACAATATAAATTTTGTATAATTTTTAAAAAAGCCAAATTTGGAGCGAGGTATCACACACTAAATGTGGTTGCACAACCTACACTTTTCTATAAAAATAAATAACACACATAAAATAAAAGACAATTAAAATTTTATATAACTTTTTTAAAAAACCAAATATGGAGCGAGGTATGACAAGAAATATGGTCGCACAACCTATGCTTTTCTAAAAAAAATATATAACCTCTTTTTTTTTAATAAAGTAGTTATAGGTGCGATCCGTGGTAATGGAAATAGTAAAATCGTAGTAAAACTACACTAAGCATTTTTTATACATAAAATACAAAATTTGTTCTTTGACGTTCACTTTTAATATCTTTTTAATTTAATTTTATATGTTTTTTGTTGAGTTTTTGTATATTAAAAAAAATTTAGTGGGTAAAACGCGACTTTGATAATAATAACAACCATACTAAATCACATTTCACTTGGTATTCTAGATATAAAATTTATTCAGTTTGTTTATAAGATTTTTTTCATTGTTTTGTTCACTTTGTATGAGTGCAAGTTTACTGTTCTGATCACCTGAAGCTATACCTATCTTTTTGGTTTTGAATACTCACAGATAAGTGAATTCCCTTGGATTTACAAAATTCGTGAAGCTTTGGCTGCTGCCAAACAGGGTGAATCTCCACTTGGTTAACAGCTGGGGCGACCCGAGCAACTTCTAGCAGATCTACAAGTTTCTTTGCGCTGAAATTACTAACTCCGATAGCTCGAGCCATGCCAGAATCATACAATGCTTCCATTGCTCTCCATGTGCTGGGTATGTCAGGCTGTGAAAGGTTCTCTGGCTTAATGCCAATCGAACCCTTCTTCATGCTGACTGGCCAGTGGACCTTTCAAAAAAAGAAACATATTTAAGAACAAAAATGTGTTATGAAAGCCAAATTCTGGTATGACTCAAATTTATCATTTTCAAATTCTGAAATATAGTAACAGCTTCAAAAGATTTATCAAGCTAAGCAAATGGCTTGAATGTTATAAACATGCCAGATACAGATCTAAATAATCAAGTTGCAAGTCCTGCAAAGTTCTGTTCAATGCCACCGGTACATCTTCTGGTGCATGATCGGAGCACCTACAGATCAATGCAGATTCTGTTAATATCACACACAATAGATTAAAGACGACAGTTCAAATTTAAAAATGATCATCCACATATTTAAAACTTTTTTCTCACGGAAAATCCCAACTTAAAAAGTCACATAAGAAATAGAAAAACATATCAATTAGGACAGACCAGAGTTTGGAGGTAATCCACAATTCCTCACGCTTCACTACGCCTTCATCAAAAAGTTTCTTCAATGCTGAACCAACCTGCCAAAACGCAGACATTAATTCTTAATCAACATTGATAACAAGTAATGAAGAAACATAAAAACCTCACCTCCTTCTCATTGCTATAAATAGAAGCACAATCAACGTGTCTATATCCAAACTGCATTCACAGGCAAATACTGTTTATTAGCTCCCTACTATTTACATTGCAAAGGATCAATTTATATATATGTTAGCATTTTTGAGCAATCAGAAAAAGGGTAATACCTTAATGGCAGTAGTAACGGCTTCCCCAACAACGCCAGGGTCAACTTGCCACAAGCCAAGACCAACCGAAGGGATTTTGGCTCCGGTGTTTAACTGAAAGAATCGAATTGTATTTGCCATTTCTTTCCCAAACAATTAGTGGGATAAGTTATTGAGGGAATACATAAGAATTGGTCATGTATTTATAATATGAAATGCTAAGGATCTTTAAAATAAAAGGTCGGAGGACAGGTTTTCAACCATCTTCAAAACGTGACGATTATTGTATCTACCTACTTACGTGGCGCAAAGATAAGTAGCTCCTAGCGCGGAATCAAAAATTTATTTTAGGGGTTTATTTATTATTAATATAAAAAATTATTGATGCAATTAAATAAATACTTAATAATTAAAGTATCAAAACGATAAATATAAAATTAATAAAAAGATATAAATGTACACACTACAAAAAAGTGACTATTGGTTGACAATTGAATTGTGGATTTGTTTAAAAATTTCCCCATAGTCTATCATAGAAAAATAATTAAAATCAATTCATGTTTCTTAATCACAATTCACAAAATAATAAATTTTTGATCACAATTCATAATATATTTTTAGTTCAAATTTTCTATTTTTAATTCGCAATCAATTAATTATTTGTAATATATTTTTAATAAGATTTCTATTTACCATAACTGCACAATATTTTTAATTCCCAATAAATCAATTAGAATTTGTAATTCACAATTCATAATATATTTTTAATTTTAATTTTTTATTTTTAAATTAGAGTTCCCAATTCACAACATATTTTTAATTTAAATTTTCTATTTCTAAATTAGAGTTCTTATTTTAAATTCAATCAATTCACAAAGAAATATGAAAGAAAAAGAAGTGAATGCCATATTTTTAATGTAAAATTAAGTGAATTAAAATATGAAATATATGAGAAAGTGAAAAATATAGAAAATTTAAAATGAATAATAAAATTCACCTTTGATTGAATCCAAAATTGAGTGTAAATTTTTCAAATACTTGATAGTTTAATATAAAAGATTGATGAAATTTAAATTTTTCAAGATTAGTTTAAATATTTTTTGGAAAAAAAGAAAGAAAGGGAATTTTGAGTTGAGAGAGAAGAAGGGAGTTAGTTTTTGGAGGAAAGTTTATGTTTTGGTTGGAGGGAGCGGGAGGGACAGGTTAAGCGACATGTGTTTATGGTTTTTTTTTATTATTATTATTAATTACTCAAAACGACACCGTTTTGAATAATTAAGTTTTAACTAAGCGACAATTTTTTTTTTTTGCTTTTCAACTTACTCAAAACTATGTCATTTCGAGTGTGAGAAATAAGAAAAAAAAATGAAATTGAGAGGGAGAGTCTTCTTCGACCTTCAGCCCCCCTGATTTTTTTTTCCTTCACAATGGTAGGGGCTCTACCCCCTGCCATGAGCCCCTCCTCCATGTCTCACAACCAGCCAAGGGGCTGAACTTCCGCTCCCCCCCTCCAGCCCCCTTAATTCTACCTATGAGCTCATGGTCTGTGCTCTTTCATTGGTCATGAAAGGGTGGACATTTGATTCAAAAAAATCGTAAAAACTAAAAATTGAATTTTAAAAATTACAAATAAAATTGAACGAAATTGAATTAATGATTTTTTTTTTAAAAAAAGAAACCAAATCAAACGAATATTATATTTAAATTTAATCAAACCAACTGTACCAATTCAATTGAAACAATTTTTTCGATTTCCACCTCTAAGTGCCCCTAGAACTACCATTCCTCAAACATTAGTAGCCTAGCCTTTGGATGGAATGAGCTTTTAATCCTCATCCTTGGAATTCACTAAAACCAAACTATGATAATTTTTAAACTAACCAATGGTATTCCGGTATATATATATTCAAGTTTTTTATCCTTTTTTTTTTTGCAATTATTTCAATAAACCTTACCATTTTCCTTTTTTTATATATCTTGATATATATATATTCAAGTTTTTTATCCTTTTTTTTTTGCAATTATTTCAATAAACCTTACCATTTTCCTTTTTTTATATATCTTGTTTTTTTTTTCTTTTATCTTTTTATTTACTTTCTTTTAGGATGAACATTTAATTAGTTTGATTTATACTAAAATCAAATTAACCTATATTTTTTAAAGCTAAACTTAATTAATTTTTTTAAAAAACTGAATGAACCGAACTAAATGAAGTAAAAATATATATTAAAAAAATGAACAAAATCAAAATAAAAATTTGCTTTAATTTAGTTAGATTTTATCAAAATTACATATATTTTAGATTGAATTATTTTAAATTTATTTAATTTGATTTGATTTTTTAATAAATTTAGCTTATTCTGTTTTTATATAACAAATTAAAAAAATAAAAACTAAAATTTTATATTAAAAGTGAACGAAGTTAACTCAACAATACCAAATCGATCAGTTTATTTGATTTTAGTACAGTATACTCACCTCTGCTTTCTTTTTCTCTTTTTCTCTTTTTCCTTTTTGCCCATACTTTATTTTCCGTAGTTTTTATTTTGGACATATGATAAGAATTCAAGAAATAAAGATTTCAATAAAAAGTTATGTTTTGCTTTTTCATGATTCTGTTTTGTTGGACCTGTTATATTTATACACATTGAGAACTTTACATGTTAGACACAGGTTATCCTAGCTTCTCTTTATAGAAAAGTAAGATGTGGATCAAATAAAGACCATATGGCTTGAGGAAGAAAATTATTTCTTTTTATTAAAAAGACCAAAATATACCTCCATAAAACGTTTTTAAATAAATTCTAAAATGTTAGTGATTTTTATCAAGATCTCTAAATTTAAGAAAAATATTTTTAATTTGATTCATTAGCATTTTTATACATATAATGAAAGAAATTTTGAAGAATAGATCTCTTATATTTGAAATAGCTTATAATGATGTTAAAAATCACTAATTTTTAGAGAGGTGTAAAAAGAAAAATATATTTTAGAAAGAAAACTTTTATTGTCAAAGATGAAAGATTAAAAAAAAAAAAGAAAAATTAATTTCAAGTTGAAACAATTCTCTGACCACTCAATTATTCAAGAATATATTAAAATAAATAATACTTTAAATGTACTCAAATGAATTTATCTCCAATTGATAGGGTTGTATATTTTTGAAGATGATGAATCCATTAATGGATAATCTTCGGGTATAAACAAAAGAAAAGATTTTGACTTGTGCAAAAGACTACACCATGACAAAATAGTCTTCTTTTTCATTATTGAGCAGGTTGGCCTAATTTTGAAGATAATTACAATTAAATAGTCTTAATTAATTTCAAATATTTTTAAAATTAATGAATAGATTTAGAAAAAGTTTAGATTTCAATGATCCTTTAGGATTAATTTTATTAGCAAACATTCATATAATGAAATGAACCAACTACTTAAATGTTGTCAGGCAAAAAATTAAATAAATAAATAAATAAGGCTTGTTGGTGATTCACTAGAAAAAATTAAACTTTTAACAAGTGAAGTATGAACTGATGAATATTGATGTAGTTAAGTAAGAAAGAGCCTTTAAGAAGTCAATAAATTCCAAAAAATAAATTTTTGAAAAAGAGGTATTGAAATTAAAAAATATATATATAAAATGATTCCCTATGTGAACTTAGAAAAAAATGGTCAATTAAAATAATATACTTTAGCTCAAAACCTTCAAAAATCTTTAGGGTTGGAGCATGAATCCTTAATGCATATAGATGATAGAACTTTAAATGAATTTATCACCGTAAAATGGACTATTTACAAGCCAAGCTACCTTTATAAGGCAAGAAAGAATTCATTCCTAAATATAATCCTTTGAGGTATATCATGAAATTGATAGCTACCTTTATAAGGCAAGAAAGAATTCATTCCTAAATATAATCCTTTAAGGTATATCATCAAATTGATAACTGCTGTCAACCTCAATTATGGAAAGTATATGTATGAAAAGATAAATGAATAGATCACCATGGTTAGGATCTACAATCAAATTTGATATATCCATCACTACTAAAAGCACCTATGAATTATTTGAATCCACCATTGTTGGCAATGCTCAAATGTTTAGGAATAACTAGTAGCCAATATATCCATAAAAGAAAAAATGATAAATGAATTATTAATAGATGTTAGCTATAATAGTAAACACCTTAAAAAGAGAGTTATAAGGTGATTCAATCTCAATAGAGTCTGTTGGATTAAGTTTGTTAAATATAGGTTAAACCTCTCTTTTGATCTTGACAATATAGATTCAAAAGTTCTAATACATGTATTAAGTGTTGTTCTTGCAAAAAATAAGATAGGAATTAAGTGAAAAGTTGAATGAAGTGAAAACTCTTTAACTCCCAAAATTGGCATGTAATTTGTGCCCAAGACAACTAGATGATGACCACAACCTAACCCGATAACTATTTTCCTTATTGCAACATATGTTCATTAAAAGAAATGGAACTCAAACCTCTAGTTTGAGTCGCGGTCTGAATCATGATGGGCTTGTGACTACAACATTTAAAACTCTTCAAAATCACTCCAACGGTCACCTGAGAAGCTTGTAGAAGAATCTCACATGTCCAAGGAGTTGTTTGGATATTTAAAGATCACGAACACAAACTTGAGGTGCGATCGTGACTGAAGTTCGAAAGTGAATAAAAAAGGCAGTTTGATTCGTGGTGAAGCTTGTGGTCTACTAATCCAGTGCAATCTTGATCAGGACTGCAACCACCTAATCATGACCAAGACTTTTGCAAAAAGTAAAGGGTTCCAATGGCTAGTTCTAAAGAACCAATGATCAAATGCCATATATCACTAGTTGTTATACACATTTGAAGATCTTAACAGTAAAAGATCAATTCTCAACATGAAAAGCATATCACAGTCGCAATAATCTAATGTTGACCATAAAATCTGTCTGAAAGTATTTAATGTTGAATTGCCTACCAAATCTTAAAGATTAGCACATGGTTTCCTTAGTATTAACTCTTTGGTGTTTGAAACTTATAAATAGTCCATCGAATGGCGTTGAATACAAGAGAACTAACATTTATTATGACCAAACTCTTGCAATTTAATTTTTTTATCCTTTCTCTCTTAATTACTTGAGTACTTTATTTATTGAGAATATTCATTACTTGTAAAAGGTTAAGTGTGTGCCTTAAATATAGGGTTTTGGGTTTAGAGTAACCATTAAGTATGTAAAAACTCTTGTAAGGTTATGTGTTAGCCTTAAACACAAAGTGTAACTAAGGTGACTGTAAGCCTAAATAGTAAGTTTTTATGAGCTTGTAAAACACAAAGCGAGTTAGTGAAATACCCAATTGGTGATTTGGGAAGTAGATGTAAGGTTGGTTAATACTCGAGCAACTATAATTCTTTTGTGTTGATTTTTTTTCCTTCCTCTCCTTAATCTTTTATTTTTTTGTGTTCCCTTTAAAATCTAAATTTCAAACCAATTCAACCTTCCTTCTCAATGCACAAGGGCCAATAAGTGGTATCATAGTACAAGTCTCAAATGTAGCCTTAATTGCTTGAGTAAATATCATAACACATGAAGGGATCCACTTTCACCTTAAGCCACACTTTGATAGATCCAACTACGTTCATTAGAAGTATAGGACGAAGGTCTATCTTGATAGTGATCTTGTTGATGTGTGGGATGTTGTATCAAAAGAATAAAAGCCATATGTAAAGATGTTGGATGGATTTGAAGAGCCTTTCCCAAGAGAAAACCTATAAAAAGGCAAATAAAAGAAACAAAAGGGCAATGACAATGTTACTTAGCTGTCTCTCTAGAGATGAGTGTGAAAAATTATGACATTGTCAAATTGTCTATGGTATAAGGAAATTATTAGAGAACTATCATAAAGGTACCATGCAAGTGAAGTCATGAAGGGTGGGAATGTATGTAATGAAATATGAACTCTTCATGATAAAGGAAAATGAGAACATAACCGACATCATAAATAAACTTCTTGCCATTGCCAACAACATGAAGAAATATGGGATACATGTTTCCAATTATGATGTCAATACCGAAATCCTCAAAGCATTTCAATTGAAGAAATTTAGTGCTAAAGTGTGTAGTATTAAAGTATCCAATGAAGACATTGGTAAAATACTAATTGATGTCCTTATTGAAAAGCTCTTCACTCATGAGATGGCAATAAAGAAGGATGAAGAGATGAAGATGTTAAAAGAAAAAAGGAGGGAGGAAAACACTTGCTCCTAAATCTTTTACTAAATATAAAGAAATGGAGGTAAGCTCTAGTGATATTAATGAAAGTGAGAAATAACAAGAAGATCTTGTTTATCAAAGAGGTCTAAGGAGTTGATGAAGAGGAGAACAAATAGAAGAACCAAAGCAAGGCATCAACCAACTATAAAGAGCAGAAAAATAATGTAACTTGCTATGAGTTTGGCAAGCAAGGGCATATTAAATCCAATTATTCTAAGCTAAAAAAGAAGAATAAGAAGTGGGATAAGAAAAAGAAGAAGAGCTTTAAAGATAGTTGGGATGATGATGACTCAAGTGGAAAAGATGAAAAGAATAAAGTTATAAATCTTTACTTCATGGCTCAAGAGGACTCTTCTAATAAGGTAAATATTTCTTTTTAATCTTATGATGGTGATAGTTTTAAGGATAAGGATGATGAACTTCTTAAAGCCATGGCTTTGAGAAGTGACAAATATAAACAAAAAATAAAATCTTATAAGAAAAAATGTTCTCAACTTTAGGATGATTTTAAAAGTAATGAGCTTATTTCTAACTGAAGGACTTCTAGGGAAGAACTCAAGAAATCTTTGGAACAATTTTCTAAAATTCCATCCTCTCTTGATTCTTTAAGAAAAGAAACTGATTCTTTGAAAAAAGAAGTTATTGAGTTGAGAAATTCCACCTCTAAATTTAATAAAGGGAAGAAGGCCTTGATACATTAAATGTATCTTAAAGGTCACCTATAGTGAGATATGGTCTTGGATGTAATGGAGCCTTTACATCCACATCTTCTCCTCTTATCTTCATAAAAGCTGCTACCCCTTAAACTTCTACCGTAGAGGAGGTTAAAAAAGGAGTGTTCTTAACACTAATACTCTCATGCCTAAAGGTAAAGGAAAGACGCCTCAAGGCTCTAAATCTAAGCCTTCAAGGGCTAATCATGCATTTATTTATAACAAGAGGCATAAATAAAAACACACACTTAATACTCCTCACAACACTTGGTTATGTATACATTCACATGGCAATGGTATGAGGATAATCCCTACTCATACCGAAGTGGTGCAAAGGAAAAAGACTAACAAATCTAGAGTCAAATACCATTATTACATGAAATATGGTCACATTAATGTGTTTTTCTACACTAGGAAGGCTCACCTCAAACTTGAGGATCCTTCTAAGCCTAACCCCTAGGACCTAAGTATACTTAGGTACCTAAACAAAGATGAATTTTTTATATTTTATAGGTATGCTTGGAATCCACTAAAGAGGAAAATGATTGGCATATGGATAATGGGTGCTCAAAACACATGATTGAAAATAGAGAGCTATTCATATCTATCAAAGAAAATGATGGTGAAAATGTCACATTTGAAAATAATGTCAAGGGTAAGTTAATTGGCATTAGCATTATTAATAAGAAGGTTGTCCCCTAATTGATAATGTTCTTCTTGTTGATGGTTTGAAACATAATTCATTGAGTGTGAGTTAATTTTATGATAAAGGTAATAAAGTCACCTTTGACTCTAGAGAATGCCTTGTCACTACCTTGGCAATGACAATGTAGTCATTAAAGGTGAAAAGGAAGACAATACCTATATAATTGACTTAGACAAATTAGCTAACCAATTTTTCAAGTGTTTTATTTCCATTAGCAATGAGCCATGGCTTTGGCATAAAATCTTGGGCATACAAGCATATAGCTTCTCCAAAATCTCTCAAAAAGAGAACTAGTGGATGGTGTTCCAAAGCTAAAGTTCATCAAGGATAAGACATATGGACGTTGTCAAATAGGGAAGCAATGCCAATCTTCCTTCATACCTAAAAGCATTGTAAGTGCTTTTAGACCATTTCAACTCATCCATATGGACTTGGTTGTACCTACTAGAAATGCCAGTTTAGGTGGTAAGCATTACACATTTATTCTTGTTAACAATTACTCAAGGTCTATTTGGGTTAGTTTTTTTAACTCATAAGAATAATGCTTTTAATGCATTCAAAAGTTTTACAAAAATGGTTCAAAATGAAAAAGGTTACTCATTTCTAGTATTAGAAGTGACCAAGTAAAGAAATTTCAAAATGAGCATTTTGAAAATTATTATTCAGAAAATGGCATTTCTCATAATTTTTTGGTTTCTAGAACATCATAACAAAATGGTATAATAGAGACAAAAAATAGAATTTTGGTGAACATGGATAAAACTATACTCAATGAGTATTCTTTTTCTAACTACTTTTAGGCCAAAGCCATCAACACTTCTTGTTACATTACAAATAAAGTTTTCAAAAGACCTATTTTAATCAAAATGTCTTATGAGTTATGGAATGGAAGAAAGCCCAAGATTTCATACCTTAGAGTTTTTGGATGCAAATGCTACATTTTCAATACTAAGGACAACCTTGAGAAATTTGCCTCAAAAACTAAAAAAGACATTTTCTTAGGCTATGCCACCATCAGTAAAGCTTATAGAGTTTTTAACAAAAGTCTATAGTGGTTAAAGAGTCTATGAATGTTGCATTTGATTAGTCTAGTAAACTTGATCTTGGGAAAGGTTCTCTTATTGATGATCTTGTAAGAGAATTTGAGAAGCTAGAGCACAATCCAACTTCAAAGGAAAATGAAGTTGAAAATGAAGATAAGGAGTCACCTTAAGAGGTAAAGCAAGCTCAACCACAATAAGAGGAGAATCAAGCTTAAGAACTACCCAAGGATTGGAGGTACTCCAAGAACCATCCTAAAGAACTCATCATTAAGGAGACCTCAAAGGACGTAAGTACTAGAGCTCAACTTAATGCTTTAGATAATAATCTTGCATTTGTTTCTTAAATTGAGCCAAAATCAATTGATGAGGCTCTTGATAATGATTGTTGGGTGACTACAATGCAAGAAGAACTCAACTAATTTGAGAGAAATAAAGTTTGGGAGCTTGTTCCAAGACTTAAAGAGCACCTGGTTGTGGGATGCAAATGGATGTATAAGAACAGGTTGGATGAGCAAGGTTTCATCATTAGGAATAAAGTTAGATTGGCTGTTATGGGATACAATCAAGAGAAAGACATTGATTATGATAAAACATTTGCTCAGGTTGTAAGATTAGAGGCAATTAGGATTCTTCTTACATATGCATATCATATGAATTTCAACCTTTTTAAAAAAGATGTTAGGAGTGCTTTTTTAAATGGTTTTTTTAAAAAGGAAATTCATGTTGAGCAATCTTCAGGTTTTGAGCCACATGATTTTCCAAACCATGTATTTAGATTAACTAAGGCCTTATATAGATTGAAACAAAGTTCAAGAGCTTGGTATGAAAGGCTTGTTCACTTCTTTTAAACAATGAATTTGAAAAGAGCAAGGTTGACTCTACTTTATTTATGAAAAATTATAACAAGAATGCACTTATTATCCAAATTTATATTGATCACATTATATTTGGTGCCACTAATGAATCTTTTATGAAGAACTTGCTAAGTGTATGACTAAGGAATTCAAAATGAGCATTGTTGGACTAGGTTGGTCAAACTTAAATCAAGACTTTCTTTTGATCTTGACAATATATATTGAAAGGTTCTAACATCCATTTTAAGTGTTGATCCTAACATCCATTTTAAGTGTTGATCTTACAAATATTTAGCTAGGATCACATTAAAATTTGAATGGAAGCTTTAATCTCAAAAATTGAAATTTGCATCCTAATTCATGATCATGAATTAAAATGTCGTGACTGTTATCTTGTAGAAGAGTTAGATAAATTTAGACAGACAATTTCGCAGTCTATGTTACGTCCGGTGTCGCGACCACTACTTTTGTATTCACTTGAGGGAATCAAATTTTCAACCAGATTATGCCAGGTGTCCTAAAGGAACATGAAAATTCGCGATAGCAAAATAATGGTCGAGATCACAATTTTCATGAAATAACGCCTCCATTTAGGCAAATGATTTTCACTGTGAATATCCAAAGAGCCATACATGAAGCAAGTCAAATAGAAGTTTTAAAGGATAAGACCTGAGTGGGCTAAGTTGGTTGAAGAAGAAGTAGCAAAATAATTGAATGCCAAGTTCTTGGAGGTAGTGGATTACCATGAATGGCTAGCCAATATAGTATTAGTACCAAAAAAGGTCGGAAGAGTAAGGATGTGTGTGTACTATAGGGATTTGAACAAAGCATGCCCAAAGGATGACTTCCCATTGCCACATATCGATGTGTTGGTTGACAGCGTTGCAATATGCATTATATATTCCTTCATGGTTGGGTTTTCTGGGTATAACCAAAATTCTCATGGCAATCATAGATAAGATAAAAATAGCATTCATCATAGAAATGTGAAACATACTACTATAAGATAATGTTATTCAGATTGAAGAACGTGAGTGAGACATACCAGCAAATAACGACGACCTTGTTGTATGACTTAATCCATTAAGAAGTGAAGTGTACATAAATGACATGATGGTGAAGTCAAAAACAAGGGAAGGGCATTTTGAGGCTCCAAAGAAGTTCTTAAAAAGAGTTAAGGAATATAATTTGAGGCTGAATCAGAAAAAATGTGTGTTTGGAGTTACCTTTGATAAGTTGCTGGGACATGTGATCAGTGAGAAAGGCATTGAAATAGATCTCGATAAGATCAAAGTAACTTGAGACATATCTGCACCTAAGACAAAGAAAGAAGTATAAGATTTCTTAGGCCACTTATAATACATTAGTTGATTCATAGCATGATTGACCCCATCTGTGAACTTATTTTCAAGTTACTAAGGAAGGAGCAACCGATGAAATGGAATGAACAATGTCAAAAAGCCTTCAAAAAGAAAAAAGATTATATGATTAACCCACCAGTATTGAAGCCACCAAGGCCTGGGAAACCGTTAACCTTGTATCTGACAGTGAAAGATAGTTTTGTAGGTGTAATGATAGCTTAAGAAAATGAAGAAAGGAGTAAGCAGCGATATATTACCTTAGAAAGAAATTATTGTCTTATGAGGAGAAGTATAATCAAGTAGAGAAAACCTATCTAGCATTGGCCTAGGCAACAAAGAATTTGAGGCACTAATTTCAATCATATTCAGTGGAAGTGGTTTCGAAGCTTGATCCAGTTAGGTATTTAAATGAGGTTTCTTTACTAATTGGGAGATTAACTTAATGGTTGATAATGCTAATCGAATTTGACATTAACTAAGTGGCTAAGAAGATTATCAAAGGATGGGCAGTCTTGGAGTATATAGCATAACAACTCCTTGAAGAAGGAGAATCTGAGCTCCTCCAGCTCTTAGATGAGGGATTAGGAGCAATTGAGCCCCAAGGATGGAGAGTGTATTTTGACAGAGCCATAAATAAGAAAGGTGTAGGTATAGGTGTGGTTATGATTTTGCCAAAAGGAGTACTTTTTATGTTAGCCGAAAAGCTTGATTATAAGGTGACTAATAACATGGGTAAGCATGAAGCATGTGCGTTAGGGCTTGAACTCCTAAAACAAATAAGGGTCGAGGCAGTAGAGGTGTTTGGAGATTCATTATTAGTCATTTCACAGATAACAGATGAGTGGGAGTTGGAGAATAGTGTTTGGCTTCATATCTAGAATATGTGAAAGGCTTGGTATATAATTTTCAAAGAGTAAACATCTGCCAAGAGAAAAAAAATACAATGGTCGATGCCTTGGCAACTTTAGTCTCTATTTGGGAAGGACCTAGGGGGATGCCCATGAAGCCACTTATCACACTCTGGTCTGAGATACAATGTTATAGGAATAAAGTAGTAATACAGGTATCAGTTAAGAATTGCCCTTGATATTTTGATATACAAAGGTATCTGAAAAGTGGTGAATATCCTGAAAGAGCTGATAAGAAGGATAAGGATGTTATCTGAAGATTGTCTTCACAATTTATGGTCTTTGATGGTTTAATGAATAAAAGGATGATCAACAGAGGGGTTCATTTATGATGCATGGCAGAGGAAGAGGCCTATAAGAGTATGAAGGAGGTACATGTAAGGGTTTATAGTCCCTATATGAATGGTAAAGTGTTGGCAAAGAAAATTCAAAGATAGGGATATTACTGAACTACTATGGAGCATGAATATATTCTAAAGGTTAAAAGTTACCAAAAATGTTAGATTATGGTAGCCTTAGTCATTTATCACTGACAGACCTATAGAATTTGACCTCTTCATGGTTATTTATAGTATGAGGCATTGATGTAATTGGGAAAATCAGGCTAGAGTCTACAAAGGGACACATGTATATTGTGGTAGTAGTGGATTAATTTTTGAAGTGGGTAGACAGTGAAGCCTTTGGTAAGTTAGGGAAAAAATAACTGACATAATTTATTGAGAAGAACCTAATCTGCCACTATGGCGTACCATACCATATTGTTACGAACAATGGCATTCATTTTCAGGCAGAGGTCAAGTACATGTTGAGAAAATAAAGGGTGATCCACCATAAATCATCATCTTATAGATCATAGGCTAACAGAGTAATGGAAGAGGTAAATAAGAATGTTAAAAAAATTCTTTCTAAGATGGTTAAAATGTATAAGGACTAGTTTGGGAGGCTGTCACTTGCCTTATGGGGTTATCGAGCTACAGTAAGAGTATCGGCTGGGATGACACTGTACTTTCTGGTGTATAGGGTAGAGGTAGTGTTAATAATTGAATTAGAGGTAAAATCTTTATGAGTTTTGGTCGAATATGACATCCCAAAGTACTAATAGGTAAGAAACATATTTGAGCAACTCACTCTACTGGATGAAAAAAAGTTGAAGGCCTTGTATCATATCTAGTTATACTAAGCAAGAATGGCCCGCACATTCAACAAGAAAGTTAAAATAAGTGCCATAAGGATTGATGATATGGTGTTGAAGCAGTTTGACCATAGACTCAGGATCCTTGAGGGAAATTCAGGCTAAATTAAAAAGGTTCCAACATGGTCAAGCATATCTTCTCAGGTGGAGTGTTAAACTTAATAGATATAGAAGGAAGTGAATTCACTGAGTCGATGAACTTAGATCGACTAAAAAAGTATTTTGTGTGAGGTGTGAATAAAGTAAAGTATCCTGCTAAGTTGAAAACCTAAAAATGTGGCTTAAGCATAAATAAATGAAGAGAGAAACAAAAAGAAAAAGAAGAAATAAACTCATTAAGTGAAACCAAAAGGGTGGCTTAGGTAAAAGTTAGAGCATAAAAAAGAAGAAAAGATAAAATAACAAAAGTCGAAAGAGTGTGACTGACCACTAGGGGGCCATCGATAAGACAACTGGATAATGACAAAAAAGGCAAGGATGTATGAGTGGAGAGTCAACAAGATCAAGACATTGACTAAGATGATTAGATAATCTAGTGTGTCAGTGTTACAAGCAGAAGTCATGCATTCAATTAATTTATAACATGTAAAGTGTAAATGGTTTGTATTAAGCATAATATCAAATGGAAATACATTTGCATAATTAAAGTGAATTTAGTCATACATGTCCTTGAACTAAAATTAAATATGAAATAGTTTTTTCTATGAAATATCATTGTCTACTATTAGCTAATGTGATGCCTAAAGCTCTAAGCATTGCACAACCATGCCATGTAATTTACATCATCATCAAGCTGAAGATCTATAGACCAATGTAAAAGCCATAAATGTGGCAGCTAGTCCAAGTAGCCTCCACTTTATCCAGGAAACACTGAGTCAGAGGACCCTTGACGAATGAAGAAAGGAACTACACCCCGAACTAGGGAATATTGAACTAGTGGCATGCACGGGTTGGATCATATAATGTGTTTAAAGCCATGGTAGGAAGAATGACATAATCCCCAGATGTTCTCAAGGTAACACGCAACAAGTTCCACAAAGGATAGCTCCAATGGATGTTGGTAATAGTAATATGGGACCTCCACTCAGCCTATTTGGTCCTATAGGTGGTAAATCTAGTTAGGTGGCAGTTTAAATGATGTTATGAGTAGTAAAGCCTTACGTCCATGGTCGGGATTGCCAATAGTCCTAATCTCTCTTTTAACGATGTTTGAAAAGAAAAAAAAGAAAAGAAAAAGAAAAAAGAAGAAAAAAAATAAATATGCTCATTAGGTTGAAAACCTGAAAGGGTAGACTAAGCAAAATTGAGCTGCCCGCTGGATTGAAAACCCCCAAAAATGGTTTAGGCAAAAGTTAAGACAATAAAAAAATAGAAAAGAAAAAGAAAAAAAAGAAAAAGAAAAAAGGAAACAAATGGGGAAGGAAAATGGCTGCAAGGAGAATTTATACTTAAAGTAATTGTAGGCTCCCCGTAACAGAATTGCTTACACCCAAAGTCACCTTGTCGAGCCCCACGATGGTCTCACCTAAGATCATAGGTACAAGAGTCCTCTCGGACTCTGCTTCCTCAAAGAGAGGTAAGATATATAAATCAATCTCGATGTTATCCCTCCTTAATAGATACTCACCCATCAGAATGGTTGCCATAATGCGAGTTTAAGTTGCTTTAGCATGGCCCCCTTAGTGGGGAAAGGAGTTATAATGAGAATCTTCTCTACACCTAATGTGTACCTAGGAAGCTCTTAGTACTACAGGCCAAATAGCTCCACCATCCTTCTGACATATGGGTAATCCATTTATGGCAGTGTAACTTAGTCTAAAAATTGTGATGCGACAATCAAGAATGGCATCGAATTCCTTTAGTAGAGGATAAATTTTTGCATCCTTGAAATGGAACATATGGGTAATGCAATCCCATAAGTCACAAGCTGCCTGTAAAAAATAAAAGTTGAGACAAACATTAGAAAGGTAATAGAGAGCAAAAAGACTCACCTATGGTAGATCAGACCAAACTTAGGATGGAAGAGATCTTAGAAAAGTTTTTGCCATATGTGGGGAATTGAAAGAAGCAAGTGAAGAAAAAAAGACCCAAAGTAGACTTTTATAGAAAAAAAATCAGACTCATGGGTTGTATAGCCCCTAACCAAGGCTGTATAGTTCTCGAGCTGGGCTATATAGCCCTCAATGATACAGTTGGATAGCCTTCCAACTGGGTTGTATTGCCTTTAGTCATTAAAGTTAAGTTGGACAACATGCCTTCAGCTTTTAGATGAGTAATGACTCAGATATCTATTCTGTGAGACGAATATGTAAAATAAGTGACAACGTGTGTTATGAGATGTACAATAAAAAATGGATTTTTATATTACCAGACAATATATCAAAGTTCAACAAAAAAAAAAAAAGAGGCAATACCACCTTAATTTGCCCTAGGATATCTCAAGCAAGCATCCAAAAAATAAGGGCTTTCAAATCACCCAATAAACTATACAACTGTGTAAAAAAATACCAAATGTATTATACTAGAATGAATTTGAAAAAGAGTAAATGCCCTAAATAGCTAGTCAGGGTCTCCAAAGTTTTAGTTGCCTCTGCTCTTGGAGAGGGTGTCCTCTGAATCTGTGGCCTCGTCATCCATGTCCACAGACCCATGCTCTCTATCTATCTCAACTAGGCACTATATCTTTAGCTTTGCCTCTATAATCTACTGATCCTTCTCCCTGATCATGTTCCTCTGGTGCTGGATCATCTCCTACAAAAAAACACAGAGGTTAGGATGTTTAAGACACAAAGCATACAAAACACTAATCATGAACATGCATACATAAATTATTATTACTTTTTTTTATATTGTGTGTCACTAACTTGCATGGAGTGCATTGCTGCTTCATGTTCCTCTTCAGAGCAATGATCAAGTCAACCATGGCCTCTACATGAACACATAAAAGTTATAGAAGAAGTAAGAGAGACATTTTCAAAAGCATATTTGTAATGCAATAAAGACACAATGAATGCAAAGGAATGAGGAACTTACATGGGTGGTCTTAGCTGGTTCAAAAGAACATACAGACCAAGTAATCTGTAATGACATCATAGACCTAGTCCATGAAGTCATACAAGACTCTAGTAAGTTATCTGGCATGTAAGCCAAACTACCCACCACTATGGGCTTTATGCCTCTTGAAGTAGATTTGTAGGCTCATTTGTGACCTCGAGCGATGATAGAACCAAACATAAAAGCAGAAGCGGTAGTCCTTCAAGTCATTTGAGTAGTATTGCCTCAGCCTGTATGCTCTAAGAAAAGCCCTTTATGGGCTACATATCAAGGAAATGCATGGATTCCACATCAGATAATGGGAGGCTCCATATGAGCGCGTTGATAATCTAGGATTCTTATGGAATGCTCGATGAATACAACTATGTTGGACACGGTTGGTAAAACCTAAGTCAAAGGTCTCTTTTAATCTTGACAATGAAGATTGATAAGTTCTAACATCTTGTTTATATGTGGTTTTTTTAGTTTTTATGATAGTTTGCATTGGAAATTGGATGAAAGTCTAAATCTCAAACATTGAGTAAGGTACACAAATTCGTGGTCAAGAACCTAAAAACCGCGATTGCAACCTTACAATAAGGATGGATGAACTTGAGCTAGATGAATTCGTGGAGCAAATCGCAGTTGAGATCAAGCCGAGGAAGACATGATTATCATACAGTGTGATTTGCAGTGACATTCACGTTTCCAGTAGCGATCGTGACTTTTATAGTTGTATGAAGAGCACCAAATTCGCAACCAAAACTTGCAAAGTGTCCAAGATAACCATTAACATATCAAAATTCACGAGGGTCAAAAAGCTATCAAAATCGTGACCTATTGAAGCATTTTTTCCTTATCAAACAGAAGGATTTCTTGGTCACTGTCCATGCAAGAAGAACCTTAATCGTGATTGCTACTTTTGGTTGGTTGGATTAATGCAATAACTATTTTTCTTAGAAAAACAATAGCAGCATGCCACGTGGACCAGCCATTAGATACAAAAAAGGTTCTCCACTGCAATTTCTGTCTTTTTTGGGCAAAGTGAAAATTCGCGATCATGAAATGCCAGTCACAACTGCAAAACTAGTCTAACAGGCATTTAATGCAAAATCTACTTAGCTTACTTTAGAGATTTAGGCATTGTTTATTTGTAACTTCTATTTGGTAGTTAATGCCTATAAATACTCCACTAAATATACATAAATGCAAGAGAATATCATTGATTATAACCAAACTCTTACAATTTTACTTCTCGACCTTTTATTCTTTATATGTGAGTTAATATTGTTGGATGTAAGCATTAAACACCATTGTAATTGGATTTGAGAGTTACCCTAGCTGTCAAAATTCTTGTACTAGGTAAGTGTGAGCCTTTCAGAAAACACTTAAAAGAGATTTTTGTCTGTGAGCCTTGAAACATAAGTTGCAGGGTTATATGTGAGCCATTAAAACACATTGCACAAGTTTGGTGTGAGCATGGAAACACAATTTTGAGTTAATAGAACACCCAATTATGAACAATTAGGGAGTGGATGTAGGGTTCATTAACACCTGAACCATTATAAAAATATTATGTTCATTCCGTCTTCTTCTCCTTCAATCTCCCAAATTCTTTATTTTTCCTCAAAAATTTTAAATTCCCATAAAATCAACCCCCCTTCAAGAAACTCAACCTCTACCACCTCGAGTGCCCATATTACCATAGGACCTCTCCAGTCAAGGCACAACCACAATAAGGACACTGAATCATTGTAAGTATAATACCAAATGATACAATAAATAATTATGACTCATAAAGTGACTTCTATGTAAGGAGTATATCTAGTCTAAAGTGGTTGTGTTTAGGTGAGCACGCTTGGTAGTCATGGGAAACTCTTCATCGTTCGCTACACTCCACTATTCAAAACGAGGATAACCACCCTTTGCGCTGGCCTCAAGATCCAAACCTTACAATATGCCCAGTTTAATAACCCATACCTATCAATAAAGAATGCCATGAGGCTTAAGGTATTAAAGTAGCACTGAAGTATGAATAACAAAGGGAATCAATGATACTTACAATGAGGAATCTCCAGACATTACACATATAGCACTGACTATAGGAGCAATGGTTGAGATAGTGGAATGAGGTATGCCAGCACCGCATAACCCCAATGAAAGTGGTGTAGCAAGTCTATGTCCTCTAACATAGGCATTAAACATAGCTCCGCTAACCCCAAAATGTTTGAGAACACGGATCCTGATAGGGCGTATAACAGGCAGTAACGAGCATGCTAATTAACCACCTCAATAGGACTATCATTGATAACAATAAGAGTGCCTGTAGGAATAGTCAATCTCATCATAACCCTACTCCCTTTCAACAAGAAAACATAACTAGGACCCTCCACAGATAATCTCGCTGGAGAATGGGATAGTGTACCCCATAATAGATAGACAATGGAATGTGTACAAATCACAACTCGGTCAAAAAAGTGAAATCCCAAGGAGTGATCATAATCTCACCAATTAGGGGAAAGTGGAAAGTGTGGGTCATGTCCATCAATCACTCCACCAACGTGTGTATAAATCCTCAGTGTCTCATCAAGAAGCAATCATAGAAAAGTCCAGATCTCGGTCCCCCTAGGCGTGCCACCACTTAGAGGCACAATGTGTGCCCCCACGCCTCAGTAAGACCCCTAGAGCCACCTCCTTTCTAAAAGGAGATGATCCCCTATGAAGAGAAAATAATGATATTGTAAAATACATGTAATTTAAAGATGAGAGGGAAATGAACCCTATGGTTCTTCCTCAAAAAAAAAAAAAAATTCATGGACAAATTACCTCAAGATAAGCAAATTTATAGAAATAATCAATTATTCGATCAAATATATACCTTTATTATTCATGAATTATTCTATAAACTAATTTTAATTATTTCCTTATGTAAGTCAAAGAGTAGAGACTAAGTAAGGCAAATCAAGACAATCAACCAGGCCGATAGATGAAAAATAAGTTTCACTAAAAATAAAAGGTGAGTGTCTTAAAAATTATCAAAAGGTGACTATCTTAAAAATTATCCCTGACTATTTTATGAGTTAACCTAATGTTCATAGGTAAGAAGTAAATTCAGGGGTGGTACTTAAAGCCTACAGTGATAAAGTGCACATAAAAATAAAAATAAAATTGAAGAAGGAGAAAACAAGGATATCTACTAGTCCCGAGGGGGTTTATGGTAGATGACGATATAAATTATAGACCATCAGTGTGTCACCAGCTAAAGGATAACTAAGTGGAATCATGTTCATCATCACATTCTTCAACGAACTCACCCGCTCAAATCCCTACTGAGATCACAGCTACTCAAGGGCATCAAGAGTCGGGAGATCCTCATAAGGAAACTTCTCCTAGTCCTTATATGTTGTTAGGAAACTTAGCCATGTTGCTTACTGGGGAAATCTAAGGTTGCCTAAAAGCTAAGCTTAAAGCCTAGAAAGAATAAGTGAAGAGATAGAGGAAAAACAATGCTCATAAGGATGAAAGGCTCCTGAGGCCCTTTTATAGTGGCCTTGAGTAGTACAGATAAAGGAATACTATATAGTCTCGGCTACACTGAATAGCCCTATTTGGCCGAGCTATCCCAGCTAGGCCTGGCAGGCCCAACCCCTCTTTAAACCTGATAAGCCCAGCTCCTAACACATTAAGCCTAATCCAACCTTACATTTCGAGCCATTAAGACCAAAATTACTGAAATACCCATCCTAGTCCATCAAGCCCAAAATTATCAAAATACCCTCTTAGCCCATCAAGCCCATAATTACCAAAATACTCGTGCTAGCCCATCAACCCTATAATTACCAAAATACCCCTAATTTCTCCGCGAAGCTCAATGGCAGTCAAATTCCCAAAATACCGTTGACCACTTCTCAAGCCTAGTTGCTTTTAAGTTACTAAGATAGCCTCAGTTCCCTAAAGAAGCCCAAAATGGCTAATTTAATAAACTAGCCCTAATCCCATAAAGATCCCTAAGATGACTAATTACCTAAAATGCCATTACTACTTTCACATTATTGGATTTAGATCAGGCTATCATGGACCTTTTTAATGACAATTTGACCCCTTTAATGGTTCTAAAAACATTTTTTAAAAAAATTCCTCCCTAAAAATGACAAAACTCAAAGAAACACTTTCTCTAATATCTACTCCCATATCTATTACCTTAAGATAATGAAACTTTATGATAGTTAAAAGGATTGCAAGGACTTTGATTCAGTTTGCAAATGCCAAAGAGACTTAGTTGACACAAGAATTATCTAGAGGGCACCCCTGAGATAGGAATCATTAGTCAGAAGGACCAAAACATACATTGAGAAATGCAAGGGTGATGTTGATCATAAGAGACTATCTATGCAAAATAAAACACTTTGATAATTGCTAAAAGGCTGCCATGAAGCTTAGTATCTGCTTGAGGGCTGCTAATAAGGAAATCCCAATACTTGTTTGAGGGATGTTGAAAGAAGAAGATCAACCATAGTTCTTGTTAAAAGGCTATTAGAAAGCTTAGTATCTATTCCAAGGCTGCTAAACAGGAAATCCTAGTACTTGCTCGAGGATTACTAGAAGAAGATGATCAACCTTGGAACTCGCCAGTGGGCTACGAAGAAGCTTGGTACTTGTTAAAGGGCAGCGAAAAACCTTGGCACTTGTTCGAGGAGTTGCTAAGAAAACTGTATCCTTAGGTATCCTTACTAATGTTTGCATTCTATACTTTGCTTTTGTCATGACTTGTTTAAACTGCCATTTCTAAAATGTTATTTTCCAACCTCCACAAAGTAAGTGGCAAATAGTAAGCATTAGATTTTAGGCCTTTAGATATAAAACCCAACGATGAAAATCATTGAACCAAATCCCCAAAAGTTAAAGGGAATTACATAGTTTAGAGGATGAAAGATCTTAGAAAACCTTACAAAAGCTTAAAGACCAAGATTAAAGACCAACTTGAGTCGAGCTTAAGCTGCCAGCCAAGTTTGGTGGGTTGTACAACATATCAAACAAGGTTGTATAACCCTCAATACAAGGTTATACAACCCTTATTACAAGGTTATACATCCTCTTTTAAGGTTGTACAACCTTGCTTAACCCCTAACTCTTGGAACATTCTGGAAATGGTCCCTCCTAAACCCTAAGGTTGTACATACCTGATACAAGGATGTACAACCCTTCCTTTGTTATACATCTCATATGCAAACCCTAATTATAGTATAACACTCTTCTACTCTGTGATTAGATGATCCATGGTGCAATTAGAACAATTTCTAGCATGTGCACCCACCCAACACCTATAAATACCCCTCATTTTGAAAAGAAAGAGGCTTGAAAAACCCTAAGGTTACTTTGCAAAAATTATCTCTTATAAAAAACTAAAATCCTAACCCTATCCCACTCTCTCAAAGGTAGAAATAGACATTTTTCCTTTTATGTTTGTCCATTCCTTAAGCAATATTTGAGAATACTAAGTTATGAGCTTTTAAGGGAAAACACACTGTTGGAAAATCTTAGAGACTCTCCTGACTCTTCTTATTTCTTCCCTTTTCTCCTTTGTTTCTTGCTTTGAAACCCCAAATAAGGTGTGCAACTCAGGTTTCTTATAATCTCTCATAAAGTTGTTTTATTCCCTTCAGATTTCCCTACTTCCAGAGATATCTTTTAGAATGTTTGGTGACTCTAATGATAGAATAGGATGAGGCTTTATGGCCTGGGAAACTTATTCATTTCAAAATGGAGTATTGGTTAGCTTTCAAAATAATTTTCTTTATTTTTCTCACTTAAGTTGCTTTTGTATTTTCCTTGTCCCTTTGAAAATCAAGTTTAGTTGTGCTTATGTTTTGACACCTTGAGATTATAACCAAGTGAGGAATTTAAGTTCCCTTTAACCTTGAGAATCCTTTTTGTGTTAGAATACATAATTATGAATGAATAATGTTTTTAGTTATTTGATGCCTTAATTGGATGTTATGTGTTTTCTAGTTTCTTTAATTTCTAGATCTTGTTTTTGGTTTTGCTTTTGAAACTTTGGGGTAATAATCAAGAGAGGAATTTAATTTTCTCTTGACCTTGATATTCCCCTTTTGTGTTAGAAGTCATGCATAACCATGTGAATAGTGTTTTTTGGTTTCTTGGTCCCTTGGTAGAAATCATGCATAGCCATACCATAATGCATGAGCCTCACTCCCCATTGTGGATGATTATATGTGTGGATGGATGATAATGCATGTGAAGACCTTATACCATGATGCATAATCCCTCTCCCCTCTTGAGTTGATGACTTAGTTCGTTGAATTGAATTATGTTTAAATGTATACTTAGGGGTAATAATTGGACTAATTAATAACATGGCTAAAATGTTAAAAATGAACCAACGATGCCTGAAGGCTGGATCCTAATATTCAGGTGATTTAGGGGTGCCTAACCTCTTTTCCCATATGTACCCGATACTAATGAGGTAAAGATGAAATGGGTCCTCTAATTGACTTAAGCTAGGCTTAGATTTTGCCTTCCCTGAATTCTTTTCCCAACTAAAGTCGGGTGGCAACTCCATATTTCCTAGGGGTAGTACTATTTATTATCCCACTTTTGGTCCCTTGATGATCGTCATTTTGGACTGAGGGCTTTGAAATAACACAAGGCTTAAAAGACACGTCGTTGGTCTAATCTCATGTCATGATTAAGGGATATTACCAATGTATGACCCTCGTCTTCTCGATCCCATTGATGATTGAGTCACAAGCAAGATTCCACAAGTTCAAGTAAAACTCGAGGCACTCATAATGTCTCAGTGTTTAAATTACAACTTGTGATAATTTGACATATATGATTAACAAGCATTATGTATTTCCATCCCTTTAATTTATAATTAATATCTCTTTTTAACTTTTTGCATGATTTTTCAGGTTCATGTGCGTAATGCACACTTAAGGTAATAAATGAGTTTAATGATGAAGGGCATGTGATAGGTGTAAATTAACCCTTAACTGCAAGTGCACATATCTTAAGTAATATCGTGTACTTTAAGTACGAATACTAGTTCCACTAATATCGAGTTTAAGTAAGCATTTTATTCCTTTTATTATCTATAAAACTAATTTAAAGGATTACTTAAACTAAAGAAATAAAGATTGGAGCTAATTCTAACAAATAACAAAGTAAATTGCTAGGAAATAATCAATAAAGAAAGGTACCTAGAGATTTAACGTCACATGTTAACTTCTTACAGTATCTAATCTTTCATCCAGTTGGTTCATTCATCTAATATTACTATTGAGTCACTAAAGTGATTATTTAATCTCTCTCTCTCTCTCTTGAGTATTATCTAACATACAATGGCATGTGTGAATGCCTCAGTGGTTTTGCTCAAACAAGTGGAATCTTGTTTCCAACTCCATTCTTTTATTGATCAATAAGGGATCAAGAGGATGGAGGCCATTACATTTGCAATGAACCTACGATATGGTACATACTAACCCTTGTACATTAAAAGGGGGGGTTGAATTGGTGGGCAATTTTAATTTTGAAAGAAGGGTTAATTAAGCAAATGTAAGAAGAAGTAGAAGAAGTAGAAGAAGAATAGAATACACAAAAATTTATATTGGTTTAGGTATTAATCAATCTTACATCCACTCTTCAATTCTTCTAATTAGGTGTTATACTAATTTTTAATGGTGTTTTCAAACACACACCTACCTTTACAACTTGTGTTTTGCAAAGGCTCACACACAACCTTACAAGTGTTTCCCAAGGCTAATAATCAAACCTATACAAGAGTTTTCTATTGGCTCATTCTCAGACCCAATCTCAAAAGTTGTTTAAAGCTCACACCAAACTTCTTACAACTTAATAACAAAGAGTAAAGAAGGGAGAGAAAGTTAAGAAATAAATTTGTAAGAGTTTGAACTTAGTAAATTCTATTATCTTATAGTTATGTCTATTTGGTGGAGTATTTATAGGTTACTCCCACTAAAGAGACATTAGAGACAAAACCATCTCATAATCTCCAAAGTTGGTGGCAAAGTCCAAAATTAAATTCTTATCAATCAAATGTCGCGGTCGATACAAGGAATTCAAGGTCATGACTCAAGTTTCATTTTGGATTTTGCTTTTCACAGACAAGATCTTCAATTATGTATAATGGCTAGTACACATGTCATTTCTACATTGGCCAATCTTAAAAAATGTAGCTATTTGAGTCTTTTAGGTGCAATTCAATATTGCAAGTGCTACTCCTATCTCATAGGCACTAATATGGTCACGCTAGTGAACCTTGGCACTACTGCCCACCACGAATCCAATTGGAGTCTTAGAGTGATACAGCTTGGAAGGTCATGATAGCTACAAAAAGGGTCATTATTATGATTTTTATTTCATTAACAATTCTTAAGACATGTGGCTTTGTCTGGCTAGTTACCTAAATCCCTCTAAGTTCTTTTGATAGTAGTGGTTGCTAAGGGTGTCGTGACTGAGATTTTGAACTTGATTGTCCAAAATGTGTAAGGCTTTAATTGGGATAACAATCATTATTTACTTGTAGAGAGTGTGATTTATGAGTACAACTTAAATATTGGTTCCATTCAATCTCTAATGAAATGGCAAGTTTATTTCTACAATCACCATACTTAGAGAAGATTATTAGAGTCTTTCAATCAATGTTGTCAAGAGTAAAATAGACTTTGACATAGGTTTGACCTACATAGTTCTACAATCTCCCCTTTTTGATTTTGACAACTTAGATTGACATATGTAAATAAAAAAAAAAATCATATAAAGTGTGTGAATGGCATTATTTTAAATGCAAAGAACCTAGATTGAATTAAAAACACCGCTTTAAGATATTCTCCCTTTTATTACTTAAGAATTTCAATTTGGCCTTTGATTGTTCAATAACCAATCATATCCACGTAAGATCTATAATTTGATTTAACCAAGACATTGCATATTCATACCTTCTTCCCTTTTTTCAAGATTAGAAAGAAAGGGAAAAACAAAGTTCAATCTTAAAGGTAATGATAAGAACAAGATTGATAAACAATTGTAAATGCAATTAGTTGAGAATTAGAGTATAATATAAAGAGAATTTTTTTTATAAAAGAGAAACATTAACAAACTTACATGAATAAACACATTAATAACCTCACACATACATAGGTGTGTGATCACAACACAGATGGGCCAAAGTTTAGATTAAAAAATAAAACAAAAGGGAATCAAAGCTAGGAATCTGAAGAGATGTCATTATTAAGATCTTGCTCAGTGTCTTCTTAGTCTACATCAATGCCTTGATGTTATGGCTCTTTTTCTTAAGGTGGTGTTTGAGATTCTCTTCTTCCTCTTCATTAGTAGAGAATGCAAAATCATGGAGGTGACACTCTTCTAGACTAAGTTTATGTTGAATTTTTATGATATCTCCATAGATATGTTAAAGAAAATTATGTCATTTAAGGACTTTCTTCAACATCTTAGAGATCTTTCTAAAAGAGGAGGTATGAAAAGGTCTAGAAAAGGAAGAGGAAATTGAAGTTTTCCCTTTACCTTTGAAATCTCAAGGGAGTTCTTCTTGAGGACAATTGCTTCACCTTCTTCAATCATAAGTCTTTTTCATTTAGAGGCTTGAGATACCATTTATTGAATAAGACTTTAAGAGACTAGCATATATTGATAAGTATTTGCCTTTGTTTCATGGGCATTCAAAAAGGTAGGTTAGATAAAGGAAGTTTTGCTAGGATCATGAGTGATGGTGAGATTTGCTTCAATTTCAGGCGTTAATGTCCCAACATGCCTATAGATGGAAAATATATATAAGGGAAGGAGAAATTGGTACTTAGCCTTTTGGTTCATGTGCTCCAATTGATTTATAAAAAACATGCCTATTTAGATGGGTTGATCTTTAAGAAGGCAGTAGAGAAATGAGAGGTCTTTCTATGAGACCCTTTCATTGCATTCTCCTTTATCATTAATTCAAAAGGTGATGATGTGATGAAGAAGCCACATAGAAAAGGTTTTAATATTTTTATCAATGGATTTTTTTGGGTCATGTCTTCTTTTAATTGAAATGGTTTGCCAAAAAATCAGAAAACATAAAATTGAAAGAAATGGAGGCAGTAAGAGTATCTTCTTCATTTTGAAATTTAAAAAAGAGCAAATTTCAAGGTAGGATATGGAGTATTCTTTGCCAAAGCAACATAAATTTAGGCTAAACATACCTGCTTTGGAGGAAAGATCTTTGCTAATGCTTATGGTGCACATAAATTCTCGTATGACATCTTCAGAGCTCAGTTCTTCCCTATAGATGAAGGGAATCCATCTAAGATTGTCAAGTATTTGTTGATTTCCTCCTTCAAGCCAAGAATGGTGAGAAGGAAAGTTGAAGGAATCTTATTGGCTTGAATGATTTTCTTTTTGTTTGTGTTGGCCTTAGTGCACCAAAAATAGGTGGTTGAATTGATGGCAAATTTGAAGTTTTGATTTTGAAGGAAACTGATTAGAGAAATAGAATGAGAAGAATGAACACAAGAGTTTTATAGTTGTTCAGGTATTAATCAACCCTACATCCACTTTCCAATTCACCAATTGGGTGTTTCACTCAATCATTAGTGTTTTACAAGTGCACACTCAACTTAGTGTTTAGGCTCACACCAAACCTTACAAGTGTTTTCCCTAGGTTGACACTCAAACCTATATAAGCATTTTCTAAGGTTTACTCTCAAACCTAAACAAGAGTTTTTTATATAAGGGCTCACTCTCAAACCCAACCCAAAAGGTGTTTAAAGCTCAAATCAAACTATGTACAAAGAAATAAAGAATTAAAGTTGACAATTAACTTAGTAAGAGTTTTGGCACACATCAATGGTTATCCTTTTGCATTCAAGTCCATTTGATGGTGTATTTATAGGGAATAACCACCAAAGAGACACTACAAAGAAACTATGTCTAAAAAGTTGTGCTAGGCATATCTTGCATTAAATGCTCGTTAGACGAAATTCGCGGTCGCTGATTTTGAACTGTATCTAACGGTTAATCCATGTGGCATGAAACCCTTAGTCTCTTCAAGAACTAACCATTTGATCTTTCTACCGAATCTTAAAATTTGCGTTTGTTACTTCAAATTTGCAATCATTATTTCCCTTTTCAGACGTAATTGTCATCGTGAAATCTTCTGTCTAACATACATATGTTATTTTTGAAATTCTCAGTCGCTATTGAAATTAGTGGTCACGAATTTTGAATCTCAACAACACTTTTTTCAAAATTTGAGGTCATTTTGAAATTTGCGATCACTTTAAAATTTGCGGTTGCTAATTTAGAAGACAGATTTTTATACTTGGAGTTTTTTACTTCTAATAACTTTTATTCAACTCCTAATGAGATTCTATCTTAATATATGCAAAAATAACACTTAAAATTGATACTAGAATCTTTCAATCTATATTGTCAAGATCAAAAGAGAGTCTTGACTTAGGTTTGACTAACCTAGTCCAACAATCTACCCCTTTTTGAATTTGATAATGTAGATTGAATATGCAAAGGATAAAGAATCAATTATGCATGCTTCTAAAAGAATGATTGTGAAGTGATTCAAATCATAAGTATGAAATTGCTCCCCTCAATCCATACTCCCCTTTAGTTATTCTAACAAGATCATTGTCTTAGCTTATTGCAAAAATAGTTCAATTTTCTCTCCCCCATTTTATATGTTCCCTCTTTGTGTATTCAATCAATTATCTCTTCCCCTTTGTGAAGATCAAAAAGAGAGGAATATGAGGGAATAAGAGAGAGAATGGGGAATATGAGAGGGAATGACCATAAACTTATCAATTGTACAAACTCAAATTAAAATAGTAAACATAAGTAATTAAACACAATTGATCATAATATGTCACATAGAAAGATAAATGGATGAAACATAAATTCCATGGAAATTTTATATATAAAAAACATAAATGAAAAATTGTTCAAACATTGAAAGATGCTTGAGCATACAAACTAGGGTTTAAAATTTAAAAATTGTCATATATGGCCATAGTATAAAGTATATCATTTTTTATGATTGATTTAAAAATTTGAAAAGTAGAAAACCTCAAATGCAAAATGAATTGATTCAACTCATCACACAGTCAATCAAATCAAATCAAACATGTCAATACATAGATATATCAAGCAATAAAACTCCCCTAAATGTATGTATAAATATATTAAGTTAAAAATATAAGGGGTAAGGGATACATTACAAGTTTAGTATCTATGGCTTGATACCAAATATCCATTTGAAACTTTATCCCTTCTTCATGTGCAATCTTCATTCACCTTTAGATTTTTCATGATTAGAATTTGGTGAAGGAGTCCCTATCCTACAATATCAATCACGTTGCTTTAGTACCCAAACATACTTGGGTCCTTGGAGGTTAGTTTTGGAAGGGTCCTTCAATTTAAGGTGTCTTTCTAATATGGAAAAATACATTGATGTGCCTATATCTCATGCAATAATGGTATTAGAGCTTAGACTTGTGAGTCTTTCTCTTATGCACAACCATAGTATGAGTAGGGGGCCTTCTCATACTTAGGTGGCGAGAATGTGATTAGGAGTAGAAGATAATTTTTTGTGTTAGTGTGTTTGAACATGCTTCTTGTTATAATTGTAAACATAATTTGCTCTTGAGCCTTGGGGGCCTTTCTTTTACCCTTAAGCACAAGTGGCTTAGTTTTAGGAGCACCTCTCTTCCCTATGACCTCAATACCTAAAGTTTGAGGTGTTGATGCTTTAATGAATGTAGTGATTGAATGTCTAACTAAAAGAAGTCTTTGAGATACAATAAATGTATCCAAAAGCTTTCTTTTCTTTATGAAACTTAGAAATAGAATTTCTAAGCTCAAAGACTTTACCCTTTAAGGAGTCATATTCTTTTCTCAAGGAGTTTAGGGATGAAGATGACTTTGAGAGATTCTCAACAGATTTTTTGAGTTCTTCATTTAAAGTCCTTAATTCATTTACAAGACTATTTAGGGATTTAAACTCATCCTCTAATTTGGTACATTTCTTCTTATAAGATTTCATTTGTGACTTATATTTGTCATATTTCATGGTGAGAGCTTCTAAAAGCTCATCATTTATATCATCAAATGCATCATAATCATCATAAGAGTGTGGAGAAGTACTTACCTTTTTGGAGGAGTCCTTTTGCACCATAAAGTAAAAGTTTGCTACTTCATCTTCTTCTTCATCACTTGACTCATCATCCCAAGTACCTTAAAGGTCTTATTCTTGTCCTTACGATGATAGAAAGATGACTTTCTTTATATTCTTCTTTCTCTTCTCTTTTTCATCAACTCATTAATCCTTCTGATATTTTGGCATGCTCTTTTTCTTATTTATCAGTTTCATTTGAGTCACTTGAGCATTGAAGGCTAGAGCTTTCTTCTTTTCTTTGTCTCTTTGTCCTCTTAGCTTTTTCATCTCTTCATCTTTCTTGAGAGTTATCTCATGAGTGAGAAGCTTACCAATGAAGGCATTGGCTGACACTTTCTCAATCTCTGGATTGGACTCTTAAATGTTGCATACTCATATACTAAATTTATCTAATGGAATAGATTTAAGAATTTTAGTATTTACCTCATAATTGGTAAGAATCCTCCAAACTTTTTCATGTTTGTGATAATAGAGAGGAGTCTATTTGTTATTTTGATGATGCTTTCATGGTCTTCATCATGAAGAACTCCCACTCTATCACATACATCTCCAACGTACTTGATTTCACAAGAGTTATGCCCTTATGATAGTTTTCTAGTGCTTTCCATATGACATGTGTAGTTCGGCAATGTTAGATTGTTTCAATTTCTTCTTTTGACATAGAGCTTATGAGAATATTTATTGCCCTCTTGTTCTTCTCATTTGCCTTCCTTTGTGCTACATTCCATTCTTCTCTTGTAATTGCCACCTCTACTCCTTCAACCATCTTTGTTAGAGGCTTCTACTCTTTAAGTATATAATCTCATAAGTTGATGAGATCGCTATCAAGATAGATCTCCATTTTATACTTCCAAAGAGCATAATCATTGCCATCAAAGTAGGGATTATGGTAAGAGTGTACTCCTTCTTATGCCATTGATCTTTTCTCATACAATTAAGGCTTAAATTGAGACTTAGCTCTAATACCAATTGTTGACCCTAATGCACCAAAAAGGGGGGGAGGGAGGAGGGTTTGAATTAGTGGCAAATTTGAAGTTTTGATTTAAAGGAAGCTGATTAGAGAAAAAGAATGAGAAGAATGAACACAAGAGTTTTATAGTGGTTTAGGTATTAACCAACCCTACATCCACTCCCCAATTCATCAATTGGGTGTTTTACTCAATCACTAGTGTTTTTCTAGCTCACACTCAACTTAGTGTTTGGGCTCACACCAAACCTTATAAGTGTTTTCTCAAGGTTAACACTCAGACGTATACAAGAGTTGCTAAGGCTCACTCTTAAACCTAAACAAGAGTTTTGTATATAAGGGCTCACTCTCAAATCCAATCCAAAAGGTGTTTAAAGCTCACACCAAACTATATACAAAGAAATAAAAGAATTAAAGTCGAGAATTAACTTAGCAAGAGTTTTGGCACATATTAATGGTTATCCTCTTGCATTTGAAGTCCATTTGGTGGTGTATTTATAGGCAATAACCACTAAAGAGATGTTATAAAGAAACTATGCCTAAGTCTCTATGTTGTGCTAGGCATATCTTGCATTAAATGATCGTCATACAATATTCACGGTCGAGACTGCATTCGCAGTCGCTAATTTTGAACTGTGCCTAATGGCTAGTCTACGTGGCATAAAACTATTGGTCTTTTCAAAAACTAGTCGTTAGATATTTCTAATGGATCTTAAAATTCATGGTTGCTATTTCACTTTTCAGACGTTAATGTCACCATAAAATCATTTATCTAACATACAGATGTTGTTTTTGAAATTCATGGTTGCTACTGAAATTAGTGGTCGCGACTTTTGAATCTCAACAACACTTCTTTTTAAAATTCACGGTCACTTCGAAATTCGCGATCTCTAATTTTGAAGGCATATTTTCATACTTGGAGTTTTTTTTACTTCTAATCACTTCTATTAAACTCCCAATGAGATTGTATCTTAATATCTGCAAAAACAATACTTAAAATTGATATTAGAACATTTCAATCTATATTGTCAAGATCAAAAGAGAGTCTTGACTTAGGTTTGAATAACCTAGTTCAATGGTTTGCTTCAAATTGAGCTTTCTCTTCTTTTGTTAATTGTTTCATTTTATGGAAAGGTAATGGGAGTTGTAGAAGGTGGGGAAGAGGCTTAGGTTATACCTTTGCCTTTTTTGCTTTGGTTAAATTTTTGGGAGCCATAGAGTTTGACGAAGAAAAAGTGAGGTAAGAAGAGGTTAAAGAGAGATAAAAGAGGTTTTGGATGAGAGAAGAGGTAAAAAGTGGAGAGGAAGAAGTTTATGGGGTTTAAGTAAGTAAAAAAGAGGTATGAAAATGGAAAGAAATGGCTAGAAGTACAATAAATACATGATTTAGTGATTTGAAAAGCTAGTGGTTAAAGTTGATAGATTTTTTAGAGGTCGCATTTGCAAAATACGTGTCACTACTATGAGTTATGAATTCTCTAAGTAATAAATAAAAATTCCTTGGAAATGTGTGAAGTTAATAGTCAAGGATTTTGAAATTTGAAAAATTTTGCAGTAGTGAATCTTTGGTCACAAGGGTGATTAAAGGAAGATCTCAAAATAAAAACTAACTTGAAGGTAACAATTATGATAAAGTATTTTGATTGTCAATTAGAGGAAAATTTTAAAAACATTTCAAAAAGGATAGTTTAAGCAAGCAACCCAAACCTAAAACGATCAATTTTATTTTGTGATGAATAATTCAAGAAATTTGGCATTAAGAAGCATAATTGCATAGTGAATTACCACATCTACAACATTAATCTTAATAATTATCATTATAAGCAAATCTAGCAACAAATGCAAACATTCATTGCACATGCACATAATGAGATTCATTTTCACCCTAGGGAGCTCCCATCTAGATCCTAAGTTCCTTCTTGATGAGGTTAATCCTTTATTCATTAATGGGTTTAGTAAAAATATCCATAAGTTGGCGATTGATGTCAGTAAATTCTAACACCACATTACCATTGTGGACCTTATTTCTAAGAAATGATATCTAACATCAATATGCTTGCTTTTTGAATGTTGAATGAGATTCTTAGAAAGATTTATTACACTTATGTTGTCACATTTAATAGGAATGTGATTAACATCTTTGCTATAATCCTTGAGTTACTGCTTCATTTAAAGAATTTGGATGCAATAATAATCTGTGGCTATATATTCTGCTTCAGCGATGGATAAGGCAATTGAAACTTTTGAAACTTACTTTTTCATAAACCAAGAAACTAAACATTTACTTATGAATTGAAAATTTTTGAAAGTGCTCTTCCTATCTATCAAACTATTGGCATAATCCACATCCAAATATCCAAGAAGACTAAATGATGAATTCCTAGGATACCAAAGTCCTTAATGCAATGTGCAAAGCAAATACTTAAGAATTCTTTTAATGACATTCAAATGAGATTCCTTAAGGTAATATTGGAATCTAGCACACAATCAAATACTAAACATGATGTCGAGTCTACATGCAATAAAATAGAGGAGAGCTAATCATACCTCTATATTTCTTTTCATCACTAGGCTTATCCAAGTCATCCTTATCTAACTTGATAGTTGCACTTATTGGGGTTTTGCTTCTTTGCATCCATCCATGAGAAACCTTTTGAGTAGATCCTTTATGTACTTGGCTTGGTTGATAAATATGCCTTCTTTAGTTTATTTGATTTGAAGACCAAGGACTTGAGCTTACCCATCGTGCTCATTTTAACTCCCTAGTCATACACTTAGCAAATTCTTCACAAAGAGATTTATTAGTAGAACCATATATAATATCGTTAATATATATTTGGACAATGAGTGTATCCTTTTTATGCCTTTCCACAAATAAAGTAGTGTCAACCTTTCGTTTTGCCAAATCTTTTTATAAAAGAAATGAACTAAGCCTTTCATACCAAGCTCTTAGAGCTTATTTTAAACCATATAAAGCTTTAGTTAATTTTAAAACATGAGACTCAAAACCCGAATGTTGTTCAACATAAACTTCTTCCTCAATGAAACATTTAAAAATGAACTCTTAACATTCATTTAAAAAATCTTAAAACTTGTATGGCATATAAATGCTAAAAGAATCCTAATAACCTCTAATCTTGCTACGGAGGTAAAGGTTTGATCATAATCAATGCCTTTCTCTTGGTTGTATCCCTTAGCAACCAATCTAGCTTTATTTCTTATTATGAAACCTTGCTAATCTAACTTATTTTTGAACACCCATTTGCATCCCACAATTGGGGTGTTCCTTAGGCGTAAGAATAAGTTCTCAAACTTTGTTTCTCTCAAGTTGGTTGAGTTCCTCTTAATAGCAATCACCCAAATCTCATCATCAAAAGCCTCATCAATAGATTTTGGCTCAATTTGAGAAACACAACCAAAATTATTATTTAAAGCATGTAATTGATCTCTAGTACTTACTCCCTTGGATGTCTCACCAATGATAAGATCTTTTGGATGATTCTTTAAATATCTCTAATCCTTGGGGAGTTTTTGAGCTTGGTTCTCCTCTTATTGTTATTGTTCTTGCACTTTTTCTTATTTTGGACTATTGTCCTTAAGTTCAATCACATTCTCCTTAGGAGTAGGATTAGTTCTAACTTTTCAAAGTCACCAACAAGATTGTCAATAAGAGAACCTTTCTTAAGATCAAGTTTCCTAGACTCATAAAAAATAATATTCATAGATTTTTAACCACCATAGTTTTTTTGTTAAACACCTTACAGGATTTGCTAGTGGTTGAATAGCCTAGAAAGATACCCTGCTCAATTTTTTAGGCAAATTTTCCAAGGTTGTCCTTGGTATTAAGTATGTAGCATTTGCACCCAAATACTCTAAGATATGAAGAAAGCTTGGATTTTCTTCTTATCCATAACTGATAAGAGGTTTTATTTAGAATGGGTCTTTTGAAAACATGATTACCAATATAACATGAAGGATTGATAGCTTCAGCCCAAAAGTAATTTGGAAAAGAATACTCATTAAGCATAGTTCTAGCCATCTCTACCAATGTTCTATTTAGGAGTAGAAAAATTATTAGAAATCTCATTCTCTAAACAATAATTTTTAAAAGATTCAATTTGAAATTCTTTTCCATGGTCATTTCTAATAAAAGTGATGAAGTAATCTTTATCATTTTAAACTTTTTTAGCAAAACTTTTGAAAGAATTAAAAGTATCACTCTTATGAGCAAGGAATGATACCCAACTTAATCTAAAGTAGTCATTATCTAGGGCAAATGCATAAAACTTTCCACCAAGACTAGCATTCCTAGTGGTCCAACTAAGTTCATATAAATGAGTTGAAGAGGTCTAGAAGTTCTTATAACATTTTTTGCTTTGAAGGATGCTTTGTGTTGCCTCCCAATTTGGCAAGGCCCACATGTCTGGTCCTTTATGAACTTATGCTTTAGAAGACCCTCTACTGGCTCTCCTTTTGATAAACTTTGTAGAAGCTAAATGCTAGCATGTCCAAGTCTTCTATGCCAAAGCCAAGATTCATTGCTAATAGAAACAAGACACTTAAAGGATTGGTTAGCCAAATTGTTTAAGTCAATTAAGTAGGTATCATCTCTCGTTTCACCTTTAAAGACTACCTTTATATCCACCAAAGTGGTAACTCAACATTCTCTTAGGTCAAAATTGACTTTATTATTTTTGTCACAAAATTGGCCAACCTTTCTTACTAATAATTCCAATGCAATTACATTACCCTTTGCATCTTTTTCTTTGATAGATGTGAATAGTTTTTTATTTTTGATCATGTGCTTTGTACATCTACTATCCACATGCCAATCATTACCTTCTTGGGTAGTTTCCAAGCATTCCTATAACATAAAAAATGATTTACCTTTGTTTAGGTACTCAAGCATACTTTGGTTATTGGGGGTTAGGTTTAGAAGGGCCCTATAATTTAAGGTATGCCTTCCTAAAGGAGTAAAAGACATTATTATGCCCATACCTCACGTAATAGTGGCATTGGAGTTTAGACTTATAAGTCAATCTCGTATGTACAACTTTAGTATGAGTAGGAGGCCTTCTCATGCTTTGGTTATGAGAGTGCATGCATGTTTATGAGTGATGAGAAGTATAAGAGAAGTTTTTATATATGTGCCTTTGAGCATGCCTTTTAGTATAAATGTATGTATGATTTACTCTTTTAGGCTTAGCTCTTAAGCCTTTAAGAGCCTTTTCTTTGCCTTTAGACATAAGTGGCTTAGTATTAAGAGCACTTTTCTTCCTAATAACCTTAATACTAAAAATTTGAGGTGTAGATGCTTTAATGAATTTATAAGGAGAAGATATAGATGACGAAGCTCCATTAAAGCCCAAACCATGTCTTATTATGGGTGGTCTTTGAGATAGAATGAGAGTATTCAAAGCTTCTTTCTATTTGTGAAATCTTGAGATGGAATTCCTAAGCTCAATAACTTCACCTTTTAAAGTATCATTTTCTTTTCTTAGAGAATAAATAGAGGATAAAATTTAGAAATATTTTTTAAGTTCTTCATTAGAAGTCCCTAAGTCACTTACAAGATCATTTAAGTTTTTAAATTCATCCTTAAATTTTGAACATTTTTCCTTGTAAGTTTTCATTTGAGATTTGTATTTATCACATCTCAAGGTTAGAGCTTTAAGAAGCTTATCATCCACATCATCTAAGTCCTCATAATCATGACAAGAATGTGGAAAAGTAATTACCTCATTTGAAGAGTCCTTTTGTGCCATAAAGCATAGGTTAGCAACTTTTTCATCTTTTTCTTCCTCACTTGAGCTATCATCCCAAGTAACCTTGAAGCTCTTCTTCTTTACCTTATCTCATTTTTTCTTTTTCTTCAATTTAGGGCATTCAGATTTGATGTGTCCTTACTTTCCACATTCAAAATAAGTCACATCATTCTTTTTTTCTTTGAATTTTAGGGATGTTCTTTTAAAGTTTCTTTAACCTTTTCTTCTCCTTATAAGCTATTCGGTTCTTCTTGAAAGCATTGTAGCTCCTCTTCCTCCTTCTCACTCTCATCACTATCACTAGAGGCAACTTCTACCTCTTTGTCTTTTTTAAGGATTTGAGAGTAAAAGTCTTCTTTTATACTTATTCATTCTTGTCTCCTTGCCCTATCATTTTCTTCAACTCTTCATCATTCTTTAAGGCTAGCTCATGAGTGCATAGTTTGCTAATAAGGACATTCATTTGAGCCTTTCTAATTTTTGGATTGGATTTTTGTATGCTATGAACTCTTTCATTAAATTTCTCAAGAGGAATAGATTGAGAATTTTAGTGTCTACCTCATGGTATGTGAAAATTCTTCCAAACTTTTTCATGCTTGTGATAATGGAAAGGAGTATATTTGTCATGTTGGTGATGCTTTCATTTTCTTTCATCATGAAAAGCTCTCATTCCATCATATACATCTTCAATCTATTTGATTTCACTAGTGTAGTGCACTCATGGTAATTCTCTAAGGCCTTCCGTATTCCATGGGCAGTTAGGTAATGTTGCATTATTCCATTCTTCTCTCTTGATAGAAGCTAAGAAGAATGGTCATTGCTCTCTTGTTCTTGCCCCTTGACTTTCTATGTGCTTCTATCCATTCTTCTTTTAGAATTAGCTATTCACTACCATCTATCACTTTGGTTGAAGGTTTCTATTCCTTTGCTACAATATCCCACAAATCCACTACATCATTATCTAAATAGATCTTCATTTTATACTTCCAATAAGTATAGTCAGATCTATCAAAGTAAGGCTTAAGGTGATATGGATTCCTTTTTATGCCATGATATTTTCTCACTCAATTAAGGCTTTGTTTGAGACTAACCTCTGAAACCACTTATTGACCCTTACACACAGGGTTCAATTAGTGGCAATTTTAATTTTGGAAGAAGGGTTAACTAAGAAAATGTAAGAAGAAGTAGAAGAAAAATAAAATATATAAATATTCATAGTGGTTCGGACTTTATCCAACCCTACATTCATTCCTCGATTCTTCCAATTAGATGTTACACTAATTCTTAATGGTATTTTTAAGCTCACACTAAACTTTATAACTTGTGTTTTACAATGGCTCGCACATAACCTTATAAGTGTTTCCCAAGGCTAACACAACCTAAATCCCTTCAAGTTCTTTTGATAGTCGCGATTGCTGAGGTTGTTGCGACTAAGATCACAAACTCAATTGTCCAAAATATGCTAGGCTTTGAGTAGGATAGTGGTCATTATTCACTTATAGTGTGTCCAATTTATGAGTACACCTTAAATATTAGTTCCATTTAACCTCTAATGAAATTACAACTTTATTTTTGCAATCACCATACTTATAAAAGATTATTAGATCTTTCAATCTATGTCATCAAGATTAAAATAGAGTTTGACATATGTTTGACCAATCTAATCCTATAATCTTCCTTTTTTTTTTTATTTTGCCAACTTAGATTGAAATATGAAAAAAAAAACATAAATGTCATTATTTTCAATATAGAGAGCTTAAACTGCATTAAAAGCTGCCCCTTAAGATATGTTGTACCTATGCTACTTAAGAATTTCAATTTGGCCTTTGGTTATTTAATTATCAATTATATCCACTTAAAATCCATAATTTAACTTAACCAAGACATTACATATTCACACCTTCTCCTCTTTTGTCAAGATTAAAAAGAAAGGGGAAAAACAAAGTTCAATCACAAAGGCAATGATAAGAACAAGGTTGATAAATAATTGTAAATACAATCAGTTGGTAATTAAAGTAGAATATAAAGAGAACTTTTATAAAAAGATAAACATTTACAAACTTACATGAATAAACACATTAACAACCATATACATATATAGGTTTATGATCACAACACATATAGGCTAAAGTTTGGAAAAAAAATAAAAGAAAAGGGAATCAAAGCCAGAAATCCAGAGAGATGTCATCATTAAGATCTTCATCAGTGTCTTCTTATTCTTCATGAATGCCTTGATGTTGTGACTCTTCTCTTGAAGTGGTGGTTTAGGTGTCTCTTCTTCCTCTTCATCAGTAGAGAATGCAAAATCATGGAAATGACACTTTTCAAGACCAAGTTTATGTTGAATCTCTATGATATCTTCATGAAGATGTTGAAGAAAATTAAGTCTTTTAAGGACTTTCTTTAACATCTTAGAGATCTTTCCAAGAGAGGAGGTATGAGAAGGTATAAAAGAGGAGGAGGAAATTGAAGCTTTCTTTTTAACTTTTGAAATCTCGAGGGAGTTCTTCATGAGGCACAGTTGGTTGACCGTCTGCAATCACAAGTCTTTTTCATTTTAAGGTTTGAGACTCCTCTTATTGAATGAGACTTTAGGAGCCTAATAGATATTGATAAGTATTCGACTTTATTACTTTATCATTCAAAAGGAAAGTTAGATCAAGGAAGTTTTTGCATGGATCATGAGTGATAGCGAGATTTCATAGTCTAACCTATGTCAAAATACCTACACCAAAAAAAATACACAAGTTAGTAATCAAATGACAAAATAAAGGAAACAAAGTAAATGAATATAGCACATAAACAAAGCCACATTTCCATATCTCCCATGCAAAGGTACCCAGGAATACATCTAAGTCTTTAACAACATGATCTATCATCACAAATTAGTAAGCAAAACAAGATTAAAATAAATGACCCATAGGCATAAAAAAAGGTAAACATGCAACATAAGGCACTTGGAGGATATTGAATAGTTTAAGGCAAAAACTCATTATAAGAGGGATCCTAGGATTGATGAATCATTTCCCTAGGTAGCTTTCAAAGACATGGCTTTCATATGCACCACTAATTATAAAGGGTTAGTAAACAACATAAGAATAGGGATCATTGAAGGCTAAAACACTATCCACATACTTTAAACAAGAACACAAATACAAGAAACACTCTCAAGATCCTTAGAACCATAAGTTCCTCACTTAATCACTGCTCTAAAGTGATTAAAGAAAAATTAATATCAACATTATACCAAAATGTAAGAATACATATATTAGCATAAGGCAAAACATGAAAACTATTTCAAATCCTATCAAAGCTCTATTTTTGAAGTGATTAGGGGTTCTTGGGCATTGAGCCTCCTCCTATTTTGCTAATGAAGTCATAGAAGACCATAAAAAGTAACATGGAAAAGAAGATATTTGAAAGAAAAAAAAGAAGGTTTTACAAAATTGATCACAGGAATATAGGGTTGTAAAGCCCATTACTTAGGCTATATACTACATTCAAGTCTGCTTAGCCATATGTTATTGGGTTTTTAAAAATAGAAAGAAAAAGAATGGGAAAGAAAAAGGGGAATTGAGCGGTTTCTAAATGTCTTCCTTAATGTTTTCTTTATCCTTAAAAAGCTCATTAGATGTCTAATATCCTCCAAAATAATTAGGGAATGCTTAATAATAAAGAGAAAAGACATTGTTCTACCTTGAAAGTGATAAAAGAGAGTTAAGGTTTCTAAGTTTTTGGACTAAGTATGGTGTATAAAGATATTTTGGCAAAGTTTTGTTAGCGTTGTACAAACCTCTTTTTCTCTTCAAATGAGGAGATTTTTGTAGGTGATGGATGAGTGCATAGAGCCATAAATGGTTCTAGTTGTAACTTGTCTTCATCAAATCATAGATAGAGAGATGGATTTCCTCGAATTAGGGTTTATATGGGGTTATATAGGCAAGAATGGGTTGTACATATATCTGTCAAGGTTATAGAGCCTTAGGTTTTAAAAGGGACTAATTTTAAAAGGTTATGGGGTTAAGGTTTAAGGGAGAGTTGTACAACCTTAATTATTGGGTTGTACAACCTTGCTTGACATGTTGTATAGCCCATTTACTTTAAGTTGCAGTTATGGGCTTTGTGTTAGCCTTGGCTTTAGGCTTATCGAAGGTTTCTTAAGGCTTTTATCTCTTCCTTTAGCAATTCCCCTTGCATTCTAGGAATATGTTCCATGATTTTCATCATAGGGCTTTACATCCAAAAGCCCAAGATCTTATGCTTATAATTTGCCCTCTACTTTTATAGGGCTTGAAAAGCAATATTTGATAAATAACTATTTGAATAAGTCTCAATAAAGCAAAGAAAGAAATGTAAGCATTAGCAAAGATACCATAGGATACAAGTCTTTAACAGCTCCTCAAGTAAGCACTAAAGCTTGTTCTAATATCCTTCTAACAGGAACCAGGGGTTCTAATATGCTTCAGCAACTACCTAGTAGGTGCTGAAGTGGTTATGATAGCTTTCTAGTAGGTACCAATGTTTTTATATGCTTAAATAGCTTTCTAGCAGGTGCTAAAATGGTTTTGGTTCCTTTATAGCAGATACTAATGTTCATATATGCTTTAGCAGCTTCTTAACAAGTGCTAAAATGGTTATAATAGCTTTCTAGTAAGTACCAGTGTTCTTGTATGCTTAAGCAGCTTCTTAGTAGGTGTTGAAATGGTTCTAGCAACTTTTTAGTAGGTATTAGTGTTCTTGTTTTTTTTAGCAGCTTTCTAGTAAGTACTAGTGTTTGGGATTTGGTAATTTATTTATTTTGGTCACTAGTGCTTTTGAATTTCTACTTTGTAGGTGCTTTTAAAAAAAATAGCATTTGATAAATGACTTGTTGAATGTCTCAATAAAGCAAAGCAAGGAATGTAAACTTTGGCAAGGATACCATAAGATACAGATCTTTAATAGGTCCTTAAGCAGGCACTAAAACTTATTCTAGTAACCTTATAATAGGTACCAGGAGTTCTTGTATACTTCAGTAGCTTTTCTAGTAGGTGTTGAAATGGTTATGAAAGCTTTCTAGGAAGTATTAGTGTTGTTATATGCTTTAGTAGCTTTCTAGCAGGTGTTGAAATGGTTTTGGTAGCTTTCTAATAAGTACCAGTGCTCTCGTATGCTTTAGCAACTTCCTAACAAGTGCTAAAATGGTTCTATTAGCTTTTCTAGAAAGTACTGGTGTTCTTATATGCTTCAACAGGTTCTTAGCAGGTGCGAAAATGGTTCTGATAACTTTCTGGCAGGTATTAACGTTCTTGTATGCTTTAGCAGCTTTCTATTGAGTACTAGTGTTCAGGGTTTAGTAATTGACTTCTTATGGTCACTTGTGCTTTGAATCTCTTCATTATGGGTGCTTTAGTTTTTTTGACTAGTGGTTCCTACTCAAGAATGCCCCATGGGTGATTTTTGTGTCATTTAAGCCTTTTTAGAATTCTCAACACTAAATTGATGTATTCATAGTCCTTTTGGTTATTCTAGTTCTTTTTTACCTCATGGCAATGGGCTTAGATCTTGATGCTATAAGAATTGCTTTTGTGGGTTTTGACATTTCTAGAGATGAAAAAGTTTTCCTTGAAAATATTAATGAGGCCTTAGAAAAGGTCAAGTTTGTCATTGAAAGGAATCTATGTAATTTGATTTGAGTTATGAAGCTTAGAGTGTTCTCTGAATGCTCTAAAAGTAATAGAGGCATTTTGGTAATTTACTCAGTATCTTCGTTCTAGGGAATGTCTGAGTATAATTTGGCCATTTGGTTGATGAATTAGGACTTTGATTTGTCCTTTGTGGGCTTCGATATGGGCGAGGGGTATTTTGATAATTTGCTCATTGATATATATTATTAAATTGGTACTTGAGGCTTTTTAGAGGGTTAAGGGTACTTTGGTAAATTGGTTATTTTAAAGCTCTTTAAGAAGCTAAGGACATTTTGGTAAATTGGTTACTCTGAGGCTTTTTGGGAAACTAGGGGGATTTTGATAAATTAGCTATCTTAAAATTTAAGTAAGTCATTTTTAGTAAAAGAGAGGGAATTAGGCTTAAAGGAACACATTTGGGTTTGGGTAGTTAAAAGGGAGTAGGGCATGAGAGGCTAAAGAGAAAGTTAGGATCACAAGGCCCAACCTAGGACTTTTTACCTCAATGGTTTTGCACAGTCAAGGGGTGTGGGTGTATAGACATATGGTATGTACAAATTAGCCAGGGCTGTATAAACTTGGTCCCTTATATATACCCCATTGAAAACAACCCTTCTTGTTTATCTTGCTCATCCTCTCTCTCTTCCTTTTCTCTCTCAAAGTTTTAGACTTAGTTCTGGGCTTCCCCTTTGTTTTTAAAAGTTTACCATGTTGAATATCGAAACGATGAAATGTTTGATATCTAGGAAGAGTTTCCAAATGAGGATGTCATGACATTAGATGCCTTGGAGTAGTTGCAATCCCAATGGGCATTTGTATAGGTAAGCCTACTAAAGGGCACAACTACGAAAATGATCCCACTCGGCTTCCCCCCAACTGGCGACACACCGATGGTCTATAACCGATACCATGATCTTATAAAAGTCGCGTATTTGGTGCATAATTTCATATATTTAATAGTTTAATTCTCTACAAAAGTTATAGTTCTTAGTTAAATTTAACCTATGTAAGAACCTTATGGAAGTAAATTTGTGTTCTATAGGGTGAAAAAGGAGAAAAATCCCCAAAGATCAAGAGAAGACATCCTATGTTTTAGTTTTAAGTACTGCTAGGTATTTTAGACATATCTCCCTTTGCGGAGATCCAAATGAGCATATTCAGAATCATTGAAAAGATAAGACATAGGGCTATAAATTTAATGTTTTGTACTTGAGCTAATTTGGCCATCTTTAAGGTCAAAAGTCAATCATAAGCTAGCATAGCCAAGCTACATGGCCATACACCTAAGAAGCAAATCTAGGCAAAATGCGTCCAAAGTGCATACCCTCGTGCACCTCAACATATGGTTGTGTGCCTTCGATGCATGGTTGTGTGCCCTTGGAAAGCCAAGAATAAGATTCTTAAAAGCTCTCCAAACTCTTCCTTTTTCAATCCCCCAAGCTTCTTATTTAGTATGCACCTTTATAACACTATTTAAAGAGGTGAAACTCCATAAATTAGGAAGGAATAACTCATCTAAGGCATCAAATAACCATCCAAAAAGCTAAGGAATCAATCAAGAAAGGTTTAGGAGGAAAAGGAGCAAGAAGTCAATCATTTAAAAGCTTCAAGAATCAAAGTCCATGGCTTCAAATATCATTAGTTTTGATTGTTTCTTCTTCTCTTTCTTCCATTATGAGCTAATTATCTTTATATTAGGATTGTAAATGGATCTTATGGACTCATATTTAAATCTTTTTGGTTTCAGTCATTAGTTTGTTGGTCTCCTTGTAGTCTGGCTTCTTATCTATAAGGAAGAGTTATCCTTTTGGTGAAATCAAAATTGCCCCTACACCTGCTCTTTTCTTATTTATAACTCTATCAAAGTATACCCTCCATCCATGAGTCTCAGTCACTCTTAACCCTTTATTCGAGAATTAGGAAAGTTTATATTCTCGTTCCTCAAGAGGCTGTCGTGCCAAATACTCTGAGATCTCTTGACCTTTGATCACTTTTTGGCTACATACTTAATGTTGAATTTGATCAATAAGATTAGCCACTTCACCAACTTTTTTATTAGGGAAAGGGCCTCGTGTAAATACTTAACCGAATCAAGTTTTAAAACCACTTCCATAGAATATGACTAAAAATAATGTCTTAATTTTGTTGTTGCCTAAACTAATGCTAGACAGGTCTTTTCCGCCTGATTATACCTCTCTTCAAAAGATAACAACTTCTTATTGAGATAATACACTATATGTATTCCCTATTTCATCTTCATATGCTAACATTGCACAAACAGAGCAGTCTTCTATCATTAAATATATGGTAAGTGGTTTTCTAGGCCTTGGTGGTTTCAATACTAGCGATTTAGTAAGATACCCCTTTATCTTTTCGATGGCCTTTTAGCATTGTTCGTTCCATTTTATTAGTTGATCCTTCGTTAGCAGCTTGAAGATCAACTCACAAATGGGAGTTAACTTTGTTATAAACCGGCTAATATACTGGAAGCGACCTAGGAAACCCCATACCTCTTTCTCTGTTTAGTTGTAAAAATTTCTTGAATAGCCTTTACCTTATCTAGATCCCCTTCAATACCTCTTTCATTGATCACATGTGTTCATAACTTATCAAAGGTGGCCCCAAACACACACTTTTCAAATTCAATCTCAAGTTGTACTCATATACTCTATTCAGAAACTTTTTCAAAGCTTTAAAGTGCCCTTCCCTTGTTTTTGACTTCAGAATCATGTTATCTACATACATCTCCACCTCTTTATGGATTGAGTCATATAATAGGGCAGTTGTCATTCATCGACATGTCGCCCCTATGTTTTTCAACCTAACAACATCACCTTATAATAATACATCCCTCATTATATAATAAAAGTCATTTTTACCTTATCTATGATAGCCAAGAGAATTTAATTGTAACTGAAGAACTTATCGATAAAGGAATACATGACACAAGTTGCAACATTATTAACTAGTACATCTATGTATGGCAAAGGAAAGTCATCTTTTAAGCATGCTTTGTTAAAATCCCTGTAGTCAACACACATCTTCACTCTCTCATCCTTCTTTGGTATTAAGACTATATTGGTTAACCATTTGGAATAATATATTATCTCTAAGAATTTGGCATTCAATTGTTTTATTACTTCTTTTTTGACCAATTGAGCTAACTTAAGTCTCATCCTTCGAAGCTTTTATTTTATCGATTTCATATGCAGGTAGGTTAGAATTCTATGTTATGCAATTCATCTATCTATCTTTGGCATATCATCATATGTCCAAGCAAAAACCGTTTGATATTTCCTAAGTAACTATTCAAACTTCCTTTGCTTCTTTAGTGTGACATCATTAGGAATGAGCAAGATTTTTGGGTTTTCCTATGTGACAAGATTAAATGCAATGGTATGCATAAAATTAATGTTAAATATGCTTCAGAAATGATGCATGACACATCACACAAGTAAGCAAATGCATCATTCATTGCCTTAAACTTAGAAAGGAATACATCATCATCCTTAAAGAGGTTAGAAACAAAAACATTAATAATGACAAGAAAGTCAACTTCATATGGTTGATTGATAGGAGTTTATTTGCTCAAGCCTTTTCTCCTTCTTTACCCTTTACTTCATCAGTCAGTGCCCCAAGATTGATATTCTACACATAATCTACTTCTTTCCCATTCTCCGGACTAGCAACAACATTAACAACTCCCCTTAAAACTTTGTTTCTATGATCATCCTCTAATTTAATTTTTTTCAAAAATCTGCCTAAAGTGTTGTGTCATTCGCCATGGTGGGTTTAATCTTTGCCATAGGGTTGACACTTCCTCGCCACTCATCTCTTTGATGGAGTTCATAATCATGCTCTTAATATCCTCCAATTTTACCCCTATATACATAGTCTTAATGAACTTGCACGACCTAGTATACTCCTATTCTAGATCTACAAAAGGTGCATTATGTCTTATTAAGTTAGGCCCCTTCGTTAAATGATCTTCTCTGATAGCCCAAAAATTTTGCTCCAATTTTGTTCATTAGTGATCCTTTTTTTGTCATTCTATGGCTATACAAACTAAGAACCATAAAAAACCATAGGCTACCTCGATTCTTGATTATTTTCTATCCTCGCAATCTTTTTACCCTTTTTCTTTCTCTTCTTTTTCCTATCCTCCTATTCTGACAAGTCCTAATAATTTTGATATCCCAATTTGTCAACATCTAGTTGAAGAAGGACTTCTTAAGTTTATCTATATCCCTGCCTTGTGATTTCTCATTCTTAGTAGCCTTCTGCCCAACCTTCTTAATGGCCTCCCCTTCTTTCACAAAGAAATCTGATAATGGTCCACGTAAATCCTTTACTTTTGGATCTAACTTTTTACCACGATACCTTAGTCCTTCCCTTGTAGTCTAAGTGGGGATCTTCAAAAACACTAATATGCTAATAAAATTCTTCGTTAATCCCTATCCTAGCATAAAGTTCATATTTTTCATAATTCCTATCACTTTAGGGTTAAATCATTTATCAGTAACTTTAGCAACCTAAAATCCTCGGAGATGTAGAATAACCACACTCAATGTTGATACAACTTTCCCAACGTCTGTACAGATGGTCATAATCTCCCTTTTATAAAGATGTTGACTTTTGAATGTATGGTGGAAGGCACACCACCCAATGGGTGATACCATGGTCTTCCAAATAATCGTGAGAAGGTAATTGGGATATCTAAGACTGTAAATTCCACCATTGTCTCCACTATGCCTATTTTCACCAAGGTCTTAAACATACCTAATGTTGGCCTTTTACTATCACCATAAGCTTGAATGGAACTGTCAAAAACTTCCAAATCTTTTTCAGACAATCCAAATTTATACAACAACTTCGAGGGACAAATGTTAATCCCAGACCCATCATTTACCATCACACATGGTGTTTGCCTACCCTTCACCTTAACTTGAATGAATAAGGTTAAATTGTGATCCTTTCCTTCTTGTGGTAGATCCTCATTCGATAAAGTGATTTAACCTTATGAGTTACCAATGTGATAATATCCTTTGGAGTAACTTCCTTCAAGATAATCAAGCTTAACAAAGCCTCAACCATAGCCTTCTTATGCTCTTAGGATGAAATAAACAATTCCCATATATTAATCTAAGCTAACATATTCTTCAATTTTAATAATAGGGTTGTCATCCTCTTTTTCTTTCATAATGTGTTCTTCGGTCTTCTTCTCAACCCTTCGTTCTTTGGGAGTTTCTTTGTTAGGATAATATTTTCCACTACAACTCGCATGGTTTACTTGTTTCATCTTTTTCTCTTCATCACTCTTCTCCTATAAGTGAATCATTTTCTTCATATGTACTTCTTTTGTCTACTCACATGAGCTTTCTTAGGGATTAATGGTGCAAATGATCACAACCTCCTTCAAGACCTCTTTGATAGTAACAATAATAATTTCCTTAATAATTATGAAATCTATCATAAATGTCCCTTGATTTGATGAAGGAACATTATGAGAATTTGCGAGGGAATTCCCATGAATGCTTGGCTTTTCAGAATTCGACAAAATAATCTTCTTATTATTGATGAGGTCTTAAATCTCATGTCTCAGTCAGTTGTAGTCACCCAGGTTATGACTTGGTCCTTGATGAAAAACGTAATAGGCATTGGTGTCATACCACTAGGTAGTAGATTAGAAGGTGGTCTTGGTGCTAGAGGCTTTAGCACTCCTTTTTTCTACAACCTCTCAAATGCCTTGGATAAAGGCATCCCTAAATCAGTGAAATGTCTTGGCATTCTTACTACACTAACATTGGTCATCTTATTCCCTTTTACCTGAGGCTGAGGTAATGCATTTCTTCTTCTGCCATATTGTCTTATCAACTTAGATTCTAATTCTTCATCTTGCAAACCTACTTCTCAAAGGAGTTCAAAATTCCTGACCAACATTCCTCCAATTTAGGTGCCAATACTAGGCAGAGCCTTCTTAATAATCATTACAACTTGCTCTCTCTTCGTTAGCCTTATGGTCGCCTCTGAAGCCATCTTCTTCCATCTCCTAATGTAGTCATTTTTGCTTTCTCCAATTTTCTGCTTCAAAAACTCCAAGTCTTGCAAAGTGACCTTTAGATTTGAATTACAAGCATAGTGCCTCTTGAAGGCTTCCATCATTTCCTTCTAATCTTCTCTAACAATCATCGGTTAGTTGAAATACCATGTCCTTATGGACCATTCCAATGATAATTTGAAAAGTTCTAACATATTGTATGTCAAAATCCTAGATGCCTTCATGACTAGCATATACAAACAAATATGGTTCTTATCATTTTGAACCCCCGTAAACTTAAGAAGCTTGTGCATGTGAAAATTAATTGGTAGCCTCTCGAGTTTATAAGCCAATAATTCCTCAATGTCGGTCCCTTTCTCCAAACCTTTAGCACCCAGAGCCTTTTGTATTTTCTTTAACTGTTTGGCAAAGTCATCAAATTAAGGGCTCTCCTTTTCGTTCTCCATGAGTTTGTTTGGAACTATACTAGTACTCCCTACTTCCTTAGCAAGCTTGCTTTCATGGTATTCCTTCATCCTGAATAAATCATCATCAATTACCACAAGTTAGGGCACTTTCATTGGTGTTTTTCCCTTTGTTAGTTTGTTAACAGAGGTCTCCCCCCTTTTTCACCTGTTTTGACAATTCTCTCCTCCATCTTGCAAATGAAATCAACCATCTTTTTTTATAGGATCTCAAGCGGTATGATTAGTTCCATGATTGGGTCATCCTTTTAGCTTTATCTCGATATCTTACTCTTTCTAGCATGTCAGTTGCTCCTTCTATTCCGTAAGGGTTTGGATAGAACTATGATGGTTGTAAGATAAGGGTTATTAGTATGATGCATGAACAAGTAATCAACGCATGCATGCATGTTATGCACAAATCATTCTTGCACAAATATCTTTCCAATCTTATTCCTCCCATACATAAGGTCTAATGGCTCTTTCCTAGATGGGGTTTCATTCTCATACCATCATGGGACAAAGAATGTGTAGGTCACTCAAGCAGAAGAAGGTCAAAACCTTAAAAGAACATATAAAATGGCACTAAAAGGAAGAATTCTCTACATTATTTGAAGAAATGCATACAAGAAAGAAAAGATATCCCTTTAAAGAATGAGTGATGGATGTTGGATCTAGTTTGGGATTTTTTGTAAACCAAGCTTGTTTTTATTATTACAACTCTTGTTTGAGTTTATGTGTAAGATCTTATAGGTACATCAATTTGTTGATCAAAGGTTTTAAAAAGAATAGTTTTTGGAAAAACTCTAAGTATGAGTATTTGGAAAAACTCTAAGTATGAGTTTTTAGAAAAACTCTAAGTATTCAAGGCCAACGGGTGTTGTTGTATTTCAACAAGCATTGTGACTTCATTAAGGAGCATTGAAGATACTCAACAGGCATTGAAATGACACCTAAATATGAGTTAAGGTCTCTTGATCTTCAACCTTCAACTCTCTCATTGCACAATAGGCATTAGATGTTGAAAATGCTTGAACTTCACAAGCTAACCTTCCCAATAAGTATTACATTTTCGCAACAAGTGTGGTTCATTGATACCTCAACAGGCATTGTATTTTCACAATAGGTGTTAGACCAAATGACTCAATGTGAGCAAAACCATTGAAGTTTTGGCATGGGTGTTGGACTTATACTAATGGGCATTAGAAACACACCAGGTAGAGCTAGAGTTTCTGGACCCTCCAATAGGAGATGTTCAAATGTTCAACAATCATTAGGACACTTTTCAATGGGCATTGAACCAAAGCTAACAAACTAGTGAAATACTGTAAAAAATCAACAAGTTCACATCCTCTTAGAGATTTTCAATGGGCATGGTTCATATCCCAACAGGAGTTGAAGTTTAATTCCAATAAGTATTGAGAAGCTCTACCGGTCATTGAGAAGCTTCAACGGTCATTGAAGGAGTTGATGACTAAAAAATTGAGAAAGTCAGAAGAGGATCATCTAGACATATCTCTCTCTAACAGCTAGTTTTAATTAGCATTTCAATAAAATCAACGGCCACTAAAGTTAATTTTCACCCAGCGATGGGCGTGGGACTATTCAATAGGCTTTGAATGACTACTTTTTGACATGGCATGACCACCATCTTTGACATGGCATGACCACCATCTTTCTAACGACTAGTTTTGTGTCTCTATCTGTAAAAAGACTCTCCAACAATAGAATTGAGCAAAGAAAAAGTAAAAAATAATCAAAACAAGTTTATTCTATTATAAAAATGATCTTTAACAAAAAGGGTGAAACAAGTGTGTTCTAGCTTCATGGGAAGATCAATTGTCAAAGCTTGCATAAGACTTCTTCAAAAACATAGTAGAAGAACCAGCTTAAGACATCTCTCAAAACTCACCACCAAGTCAAACATAATTTTTGAATGATGTCATTATTGTTCACTACTTATGTGTGAGTGTTCTTTCTTATTCTTAAATTATAAATTACCTAGAGAAAGGTTTTTGGTTTAGAAGATCTTTATAGATCTAAATAATTTTTGTGAAAGGTTAAAGGTAGTACCTATAAACTACTTTGAAATAGGTTTTAGTAGCACCTAAAAGTCTACTTGTAATGGCTTAATAGTGCCTAAAAACTACTAGTGTAAAGGTGATTGATAGCACCTGGAGTCTATCTTGATAGTGAAACTCTTTAGTGGAAGACTAAAAGAGAGGACGTAGGCAGGGTTGTGTTGAACCTCTATAAATTGCACCTGGAGTCTATCTTGACAGTGAAAGTCCCTAGTGGAAGACTAAATGAGAGAACGTAGGCAGGATTGTGTTAAGCTTCTATAAATTGATTATGTCGATTTCTCTTTATTTCTGCATATATCAGTCATTGGCATTTACTTGTCATTGCCCTATTCAACCTTCCCTTTCTAAGGCACTAAGGGACAATAATTGGTATAAGAGCCTATCTCTTTATCAAAGCTTAAGTGTTTAGAGTAAAGATCATGGCAAGTCATGAGAAATCACGATCAATCCACAAACCATAATTCTTTAAAAGAGACGACTACGAGGATTAGAAGAACCGTATGGAAATCTTTCTAGATAGTGAAACCCTAGATCTATATGACATTGTCGAAGAAGGAGGAGAACTTCTAACTAAATTAGTTAGAGATGTTCTTATTCCCAAGCCCAAGAGTGAATGGGCAGTAGAAGAAAATGAGATAAATCTCAAAAATAGATGAGCCATGCATGTTCTTTTTTATGCTATCCATAAATCTCAGTATATAAAGCTGCAAATATGCACATCAATAAAGGAAATCTGGGACACTTTACAGACTCAACATGAAGGCAACAGTGAAGTTAAAAAGAAAAAGATATAGATGCATACTTATATGTATGAAACTTTTGTATACTAGCCTGGTAAGACCATAACTGAGATGTACAAAAGGTTAATTGATATTATGGGCACTCTCAAAATTTTTAGGAAGTCCTACTCTAATGAAGATATGGTTGCTAAGATCCTACGAACTCTTCCTACAGACAAAGGGGAAGATAAAAAGATAACCATCGAAGAGGCTAACAAGCTAGAAGTCCTATGTCTAAATGAACTTGTAGGAAAGCTTCTGGCTCATGAAATCACACTTAAAAAGACATCTAAAAGCTCAAGAGTGAGAAAGAAAGACTTGGCACTAAAATCTAAGGAGGTACGCTCTAAATCCCCCTCTTCTTCTTACTTACTAACTTCTTTTTCTAGTGATAATGAAAACAACAGAGAAAATGAACACCTTGCCCTCATAACAAACACAGTTAAAAGATTTATTTCAAAGATTAAAAAGGCAAAGAGATATAAGAAGAAAAGGAGTAAGAGTCAACTCATTTGCTATGGATGTAATGAGAAAGGGCACATCAAGTCAGATTGTCCTAAGGTAAAGAAGAGTAAAGTTCCTATTAAGAAATACACCTCGAAGAAAGATAAAGAAGTCTACAAAACTCCTTAGGACAATACAAGTGACTCAAAACTTGATAAGAAGGACACCAAAAAAGAGCTAGTCAATCTATGTCTCATGGCAATTGAGGAAAGATTAGATAAGTCCTCAAGTGAGAACTTATCTAACAATGATACTAACAATGATAGTGAGAATGAGGTAAATCCTTTTGACTCTTATTCTAGGGATGAGTTATATTCTATTATCACCAAGCTGACCATGAAAGTGGAGACTTTCAATTCTAACACCTCCAATCTTAAGAAAGAGAATAAATCCTTAAAGGATTATGCTAAGAGTCAAAAGACCTCGGGTAAAGAGATTGAGTCTCTAGCTGCTAAGAACTCTAACCTCAAGGGTAATCTTAACAAATTTACCAAAGGAAAGAAGAAATTGGACTCCATCCTTACAATTTAAAGGAGCCCATCCATAAAACATGGATTAAGATATAATGCTTCTACCTCTACTATTCCTTCTACTTCCAAAACAGTCTTTGTCAAGGCTAAGGAAGTTAGTATGCCTAAACCTTTGAGAATACCTAAAGTTCCCATAAGGGGAAATGCTATGACCAATAACATAAAGGTTAAGTCTGTCCATTCACACACAATTGAGACATGCTCTTTCTATAGCCAATTATACCTACATGTATTACTCTTAAAAGCCTAAGAGGCAAAATCTCCAAAGGCATAGAAATTGGCATATTCATGTTATAAGTTTACACCTTACATAAGAGCACGTCATAAGAGAAACACTCTTAAACAATTAACTTAGAGGAGTTACACACCTCATGAACACCATATGCATGTTTTACCTAGAAATAGGACACTAGTGCATTTTAATGGTGAGTGCTTCTATTGTGGTGTTTATGGCCATATTGCCTATCATTGCCTTACTAGAAGGCACAATAAGTAGATGGCCAGAACTAACCGTCTAGGACCCAAGAAGATTTGGGTACCTAAGACTTGATCCTCTTTGTTTTGTAAATGTGTTTGAAATCCCAAGTTGGAAAGCAAGAGTGGTATTTAGACAGTGGATGTTCAAAGCACATGATAGAAAAAGGGAGTTATTCATGACAACTAGGGAAATCTGAAGGTCTTGGAAATGTATCATTTCGGAACAATAGGAAAGCCGAAATCATTGGCATAGGTAAAGTTGGTGAGGACGTTGACTTACCCATTATTGATAAAGTTTTGCTTATTGATGCACTCAAACATTATCTATTAAGTGTAAGTCAGCCTTATAACAAAGGCCTTAGAGTTATTATTGAACCACAACCTTGCTATGTGTCAAGAATGAGTGACAACAAAATCTTATTCATTAGTAGGAGAATTCATAACATTTATATTATTGATTTAAATTCACTTATTAACAATGATGTTAAATGTCTAGTATCTATAATGGATAAAGGTAAAACCTAGCATAGAAGGTTAGGACATGCAAGCATGGAACTCTTTAACAAGCTGAAAAGGAAAAATTTGATTGAAGGACTATCTGAAATCAAGTTTCCAAGGAAGGAGTTTGTGAAGCATGTCAAAAAGGAAAATAGGTAAAATCTTCATTCAAAGCCAAAAACATTGTAAGTTCATCTAGACCATTGCAATTACTTCACATGGACTTGTTTGGACTTACTAGAGTATCTAGCATGAGAGGCAAGCATTGTGCATTTGTCATTATAGATGATTACTCTAGGTATACTTGGGTGTTGTTCCTTTCTCACAAGGATTACTGCTTTGATGCCTTTAAGACCTTTGCTAAGAGAATTCAAAACCAAAAGGATTTGAAGATCTCTTCTATTAGAAGTAACTATGGAGGAGAGTTTGAAAATGCAAAATTCCATAGTTTTTGTATTGAGTTTGGTATCTCACATAACTTTTCCACTTGTAAAACACCACAATAGAATGGTGTAGTAGAAAGGAAGAATAGAACTTTTTAAGAAATGGCTAGGACCATGTTAAATGAGTACAATCTTCCTAAATACTTCGGGTCTAAAGCTGTAAACACTTCTTGCTATGTGTTAAATAGAGTATTGGTCAAGCCTTTGCTGAAGAAAACACCCTAAGAGTTATGGAATAATAAAAAACCTAAGATTGCATATTTTAGAGTCTTTGGTTGCAAGTGTTTTATTCTAGACACTAAAGACAACCTTAATAAATTTGACTACAAATCCGCTGAAGGAATTTTCCTTAGATATAGTACCAGCAAAGGGCATAGAGTCTTTAATAAGAGAACTCTTATTATTGAGGAGTCTATGCATGTTGTTTTCTATGAATATGATCCCACTTCTTTAAGAAAAGAAGAAGATGTTAATGATCTTGTAAGTCTTATGAATAAGCTGAATATTGGAAAAAAAAAAGGGGGAAAAATATGGACAAGCCATAAGAAATAAGGAGTAAGGAAAATTTATATCAACCTTTTCCTACTCCAAATGAAAAGCAAACTTAGCTGGAAAGGGATTCAGTCTTTAAGAGAGATCATCAAGAGATCTCATCATAAGTAATCCATCAAGTCAGTAACAATTAGATCATCATTTAAAAATGCATGTATCAATCTTGCTTTTGTTTCCATTATTGTGCCTAAGACCATATATAAGGTCATAAAAGATGAGTATTAGGTTCTTGCTATGCAAGATGAACTCAATCAGTTTGAAAGGAATAAAGTATGGATGTTAGTTCTTAAACTCAAAGATATTCCATTATTAGAACCAAATGGGTCTTTAGGAATAAGCTTGATGAATGGAATCATAGTTAGAAATAAGGCTCAGTTAGTAGCCAAAGGCTATAACTAAAAAGAGGGATTTAACATTGATGAAAAATTTGCCCCTGTGGCAAGGTTAGAAGCCATTAGGATTTTACTTGCATTTACTATTCATATGAACTTTAATTATATCAAATGGATGTCAAGAGTGCTTTCCTTAATGGCTACATTAATGAAGAAATGTATGTTGAACAACCCCCTAATTTGAAAGTAATTGTTTTCCTAACCATGTGTTCAAGCTCACTAAAGCATTATATATGGCTTGAAGCAAGCTCTAAGAGCTTGGTATGAAAGGTTGAGCAACTTTCTTGTAAAGAAAAGATTTTCTAAACGGTTGATAGACACAACACTCTTCTCTAAAGAGAGGAATGAAGACTTATTGCTTATGCAAATATATGTAAATGATATTATTTTTAGTGCCATTAATGTTTGCTTGTGTGAATATTTTGCCAAAGTAATGAAAAGTGAATTTGAGATGAGTATGATAGAAGAACTTAAGTTCTTTCTTGGATTGCAAATCAAACAAGAAAAAGAGGAATCTTCATCAACCAAGCCAAATGCACAAGAGAACTAATTAAAAGATTTGGCACAAAGAACAACAAACCTTGTAAAACTCCAATAAGCACCAACATTTAACTAAGCACAGATGAACACGATAAGGTTATGGATAAAAAGTTATATAGAGGTATGATTGGTAGTCTTCTCTATCAAATTGTGTCTAGGCCTAATATCATGTTTAGTGTGTGCTTATGTGTAAGATATTAGTCTAATCCTAAGGAGTCTCACTTGTATGTTGTTGTATGCTGTAAAACACATACCCAAATACCTTAATGGTACTCCCAACTTAGGACTTTGGTATCCTAAGAGTTCTTTATGTGAGTTAAATGCATTTTTAGTTGCTAATTTTGTTGGGTGTACCTTAGATAGAAAAAGCACTTCAGGTACATGTCAATTACTAGGTGAATGTTTGGTATCTTGAAGAGCTAAAGCTAAGTATATGGCAACAAGTCTTTATTGTGCTCAAATCCTATGGATGAAGCAACAACTTCTTGACTACAAGATTATTGTAAATTAAGTTCCCATCAAATGTCACGCTAGTGCCATCAACTTATCTAGGAATCTCATTTTGTATTCTAGGACTAAGCATATAGATATAAGACATCACGTTCTAAGGGATCATGTTAATAATGGTGATATTTTGTTAGAATTTATTGATATTAATCATCAATTGGCAAATATTTTTACTAAACCTCTTTGTGATGAAAGGATGCATTCATCAAAAGAGAACTTGCAATGATTGATGGAGGTAAATTGAGTTAACATCAATAGGTTCTTCTGTTTGACTTTTATTAATTCATGCATAATCTTTATTGATTGATTGTTAAAGTATTATGTGAATTGATTTCAATTAAAGCCTTTAAATTCTATAATCTAAAGATTTTGTTTGTGTTTTATCTTCATCAAATGTCCTTTTATTAATTAAATTCATGACTATATCATTGAGTTTGATTAATAATTTGCATCAACTTAGTTTTGAAAATGTTTACTCATTTGAAAAATCTATTTTGAACTTGTTTTTGCCTCAGAAAACATGGTCAACGACCATTACAAATCTTTCAGTGACTGTTGTGTTGTTCGTAATTTGCAACCTATGTTTCTGTATACCCCTACGATCATTGTACATTTCCAACAATCGTTGTTCTTCTTCCAATGGGCATTGTGAGCAACAACCATCATTGAATGAAGAACACATGATTCATCTAGCTAGTGGTCATGTCCGACAGTCGTTGAACACTCCCAACAGTCATATCTTTTAAAGAAACATGAAACTTTTCAAACTCCTATATATACCCTAAAAACCCTAATTTTTTTTTTTTTACTTTAGCTTTTTTTGCTCCATATATATATATATATATATATATATATATATATA
>CATIWR010426500.1:0-11411 GCA_949677035.1 Omphalea diandra | reverse complement strand
CTTAGTTCATTTCTCTTGAAAAATGATTTTGAAAAAGGAAAAGTAGACACCACACTATTTGTTAAAAAGCACAAGCATGATACACTAATTGTATAAATCTATGTTGATGATATCATTTTTAGTGCTATTAATGAATCTCTTTGTGAGGATTTTGCTAAATGTATGACTAAGGAATTTGAAATGAGCATGATGAGAGAGCTCAAGTTCTTTCTCAGTCAATAAATCAAGCAAACCAAAGAAGGGATCTTCATCAACCAAGCTAAGTACATTACGAAAATACTCAAAAAGTTTAGCATGGATGGTTGCAAGGTAGCCAAAACCCCCTATGAGTAGTACCATCAAGCTAGACAAAGATGAATCAGGTAAGACGATAAATGAAAAGAGATATCGAGGTATGATCAGATATCTACTTTATCATATTGCTTCTTGGCTAGATATCATGTTTAGTGTATGTATGTGTGCTAGGCACAATTCACTTAGGGTGCTAGGCACAATTCACTTAGGGTTACGATATCCTAGGGATTCATTCTTTAGTTTCAAAAGATATTCGAATGCAAATTATGCGGATAGTTTATTAGATAGAAAAAGCACTTCTTGGACTTACCAATATATAGGAGAATGCCTAGTATCTTGGTTTAGCAAAAAATAAGTATTGGTTGCCTTATCCACCGCAGAAGTCAAGCATGTTGTTGCAGGTTATTATTGCACCCAAGTTCTTTGGATGAAACAACAATTGAAGGATTTTGGCAAAGTGATTGATCACATTCCTATTAAATGTGATAACACTATTGTATTAATCTTTCTAAGAATCCCATCTAACACTCTACGAGCAAACACATAGATATTAGACATCATTTCCTTAAAGATCATGTACAAAAGGGTGATGTTGTGTTAGAATTTATTTACACAAATCATCAACTTGTATGTATTTTAACTAAACCTCTCAATGAAGAAAGATTGAACTTCATTAAGAGAGAATTGGAAATGCTTGATGCAAGCTCCTTAAAGTGAAAATTTGATCTTATATGTATGATTATTATATATGTTGATTGTTGTTTGTTGATTGTATGTCTTGTGTTTTCTTTGTGACATAAATTTAGTGGATCACAATTTTGATTCTTTCAAAACTTATTCTTTTCATTCTTATCCTTGGCGACTCATAATTTGCGGTTGTTATCTTATCTTTACGATTACGAATTACAAGTCCTAGTCACCCGACTGTCAAACAACAAATCGTGGTAGCGAGAATCAAGCTCCACTGCTAATTTTGGTCAAGAATTCAAATTTTTGACCTTTGAAGTGCGTATTCCTGAGGAAAATTTATCTGTTACTCACATTTTCCAGAATTTGCAATCACGACTCATGAATTTGTGATCGTGAATGAGGGTAACCACCTAGACATTTAAGTGATGTGATGGCCAACCATTTATATCTCTTTATTAATGCATTTCTAGCTATTTCTAGCCATTTACAGAGACTTCAAATGGCTATAAAAACCCCCTTCAATAGTAACATCCTCACTTTCTCTCTCTCAAAACTCTCTAAAATCATAAAATCTCTTCATCCTTTACAATGGCTCCCAAGAAGATTTCAAGGGCAATCAAAGGCAAGGTTGTGGCTCAACCATCTGGACCCCCTGCACTCCACCTCATGAAAGGCATTACCAAGGAGGAGAAATAAAGGTTCAAAGCAAATTTGTCAAAGATCATCCTCCCCAACAAGATACCTTTTACCTTTCTGTTGGAGACCTTGGGCATTAACGCAGATATTCGTGCTTTCCTTTCTAACTTGGGCTGGAATGAGTTCATCTTTCAGGGTGAATCTAGTTATGAGGAAACTATAAAGGAATTTATGTGCATGGTCTAATTGAGTCGTAAAGCTGATTCTCAAGTAGAGCAATACGAGTTAGTTTTCTAGGCCTTTGGTGATCCTTTTTATATTACTTTCGAACAACTTTCTTCTCTCTTCAATCTTCAAATTGGAGAAAACATTCTCTTCATAATCTCCACACTTGATGTCTTTTACTTCGAATTTTGGTCAAAATTTTTCATTGAAACCAAATAGGACCTGAGATCCTCCCTAGCCAAACATATTAAAACCCTACCCCTTTGGATACTCTATCATATCATCACCTTTTCAGTAAATGCTAGGGGTCATGGTAACGAGAACGTATCATAAAAAGACTTGGCATTTCTTTTTTGCCTTGTCAAGAATAAACCTATTCAAACTAGTCAGTATCTTGTGCATCAATTGATCCATATGAGTACCAAACCCAAAATCCAATTCCTTTTACCTTCACATATTACAATCATTTATCGCTTTGTATAAGCATTTGATGAGGAAAATGAGAAATTCCTCACCAAGAAACACCTCATTTCACAAAACTTCCTTGATCTCACTTACCTTATCAACGCCAAAGTTATTCACCCAGACACCTATGCCTATACCTTGGGTGTCGTTGGAGCTAAGAAAATGGAGACTTCACAAGCTTCTAAATGAAAGAAACTAGCTATTGAAGAAGGAGCTCCATCCATCCCTCATCAACCAAAGCCTAAGTCTAAAGTTTCCCTTACAACCATCAACAAAAAGGTTGATAAGTTGATAAGGATGATGAAAAAGAGATTTATGTTCCCCTCTCATCTTCATAGTGATATGATCGATTTGCAAGAGAAGTTAGGAGTCCCTTATTGCCATCTTTCGGATTTCACAGAGTTTGATGATACTCAAAAAGAAGAAGGCAATGATACAGTTGAGGATGGAGATGAGGCTGTAGGTGAAGATCAGGGTGAAGATGAAGACTTTTCTGGAGATGATTCTCCTACTTTCCAATTTAGGATCTCTTTTGTATTTTCTTTGTTTTATAAAAAATGTGATCCCACACAAAGCTTATTTCTAAGTTTATATATATAAAAAGTTGTTTCTTCATTGAAATTATGTGTTATGTGCTTGCTTTACTTCATTTATTTATGTATTTGCTCCCTATGTTTACTTAACTACTTATGCATGTATTCTTTTCCCTTATGAACCCTCTTTTTGATCTTGCCAAAGGGGGAGAGATAGAAAGAATCTAAGTCTAAAGGGGAGAGAAAGTAACTTGCAAATGATAGCATAAGGTGAGGGGGAGCATCATACTATCATACTTAGGATTTTTAGAAATTTCACTTTGAATGATTGAATGCCATACTTAGGAAATTTCACTTTAAGTATTCATTGAATCATATTACACTCCAACTTCACATTTCTGTATTATTTTCCCTTAGGATCAATCTAAGTTGTCAAAATCAAAAAGGGGGAGAATGTTGCACTAGGATGGTTAATCCTAAGTCTTGGACCTCTTTTAATCTTGACAAAGGAGATTGATCAATCCTAATGTTTCAATTAAGTGTTGTTTTGTAGATTTAAGATAGATTTTCAAGTGGAAGTTAGATGGAGTTCATAATCTTCAAGAAGGCAAAGTTCATCTAAATTTGCGGTCAGTGGTCTATAATTCGCGATTGTGACCTAGTTCAAAGAGGAGAAGAACAAACACAAAGAAAAACAATTAGAAAAATAAGAATAAAAAGAATAAGAATTAAACATAAATAATAATAAGCATAAAGGATACAAACTTAATTTTAAAGCCTAAGCTGTAATACTAAATGATATGACCGTGGATAACTTATTCCAAACCCTTATGCAATTTTGTTACCTTTTCCTAAGGATCATTCAAGAATTAAGCAAAGAACTTTAATTCCCATTAGACCTCTAGAAAACTTGATTATACCAACCTAAGTTATAAAAAATTAAAGGGTGTTTAATGTCCAAACCTGGAATAAACAAAGTCAATTTTAAGTTTAGAGTTAAACAAGTTTGCAATGCTATTTAAGCCCTCACTTATAACCTCACCATGTTTTATAAAGAACCAAAGAGAAGAACAATTTCACTTAAGAAATTAGAATTACATTGATCAAAATTAAGTGCCAAATACATGGTTTGGAAGGCCTATTTATAGGCATTTCATTGCTCATCTATTTAGGAACAAAAGGCTTAATCCTATTCTAGAAATAAAGAAGAAACCGAATATAGAAAAGTCCCTACACTATTCAATCAAAAAGAGCATCCAAACTTCATAAATATTAACTAAAATTACAAATCAAGAAACAAAAGAAAATATTTTTCTAAATAGGAAGTAGAATTCAACCAAGTAAGGAAGGGAAATAATATTCTTTGAATCTTGAATATCTTAGAAGATATTTGACTTGACTTTTTGACCCGTTTTGCTATATGTGCCGCCCCCTTATGTCCTCCTTAGAAATATTTTTCTTCTAACTAAAGATGTTTGAAATATTCTTAGAAGCTTCTTGGAACCTTCTACAACCTATTAAAATATTTTTTATACAATTTTCTCCAATGACTTATAGAGTTCACTTTGAGGATCCACACATGAAATGAAAGTGTAGAAATAACCATTTTGCCCTTGAAAAGATCCACTAAATTCTCTAATGCTTTCTCTAAGGCTTGCTTTCTTGACTTCCTCTTTCACAAACATTCTTAAAGCTTCTTTGAACTTCTTGAGGCATACCCTTGTCATTGGTCTTTTAAGTTGGAATGTTTCACCTTGTTTAGTGCTTTTTTAGCTTACATCATTGTGTGTGCTAATGGATTTTAATGTGTTAGACATGGAGGAAGATATGCATATTCCTATCATTTTAGGAAGATCATTCGTTGCAATAGCCAATGCCTTGATTAATGTTAAGAATGGTAAGCTTACCTTTTTGAATTTGTAAGGAATAAATGGAATTCAATATTTTTTAAATGGAAAAAATAATTGATTACGAATGAGTTTTCAAGTTGATATGGTTGATGGCTTTGTTCAGAAGGATTTCTTAAAGCAAAATTCTAAAGATTTTCTTGAGACATTCATAATGCATAATGATGATTTTCGTTCATGAACAAGAGGAAGTAGTTAAATCTGTCCACTTTCTTAAAGCAACACCATTTTTCCACAAGGAGCTTAATGTATGAGCCATGCTAAACTAAAATCCCTAAGTAATCATTCTTTATTGATGAAGTTCTAAAAGTAGAGCCTGAACGACTACTTAAGAAGTTAAGTGTGAATATTGAAGCCATTAAGTGATTACCACCACCAACATCTATTCAGGGAGTTTGAAGTTTTCTTGGCACGTTAGGTTTTATCAATGATTTATCAAGGATTTCTTTTATCGACAATCAATCTTATCTTGATGATTTTTGTAAGATTAATGAGGTACTCATTTTAGCACCGATCATGTAATCACTAGATCGGAGCTTACCTTTTGAAATCATGTACGATGTAAGTGACTTTATTATGGGTGTAGTCTTGGGACAATAAAAAGATAAAAAATTTATATGTCATCGACTTTGCTAGCAAGATCCTTAATGAAGCACAAGTGAACTACACCACTATAAAAAATAAGTTGTTAGTCACAGTATTCACAATTGACAAGTTTTGAGCCTATCTAGTTAGTGCCAAGGTTATTGTCTATACTGATCATGCTGTTTTGAAATACCTTTTATCTAAGAAGGATGTTAAACCTTCACTCATCTAGTTGATCATATTATTGTAAGAACTTGACATAATTTGGGAAAATTGGGCAGTGAAAATATGGTAGCCGATCACCTTTCTAAGCTTGAGAGAAACATAAAGAATGAAGGGGAAACTATCAATAAAAGAAGAAGTTTTTAGATGACATTAAAAACTATTACTAGGAAGAACCTTCATTGGAAGCTACTACTGAGAAAAACCTCTGCTGAATAAAAGATGCAATGATGGCATAGTGCAGAGATGTTTACCTCAAGATGAAGTGCATGATGTTTTAAGACATTATCATACCATGGAAATAGGGGGAAAGGGGCCGCGGAAGGGGGTGGGGGGGAGGCGAAGGGGTTTTAACTCTTCCAAGACAGCTGCGAAGGTCCTCCAATGTGGTTTTTATTGGCCAAACTTATTCCATGATGTTTAAAACTTTGTACTTAGTTGATAAATGTCAGTGAATGGGTAACATCTTAAGGAGGAATGAAATGCCCTAAAATGGGATTCTAAAGGTTGAGCTTTTTAATATATGGGGATAGATTTTATAGGTCCTTTTCCACCTTCCCATATGAATAGGTACATACTTGTTGTGGTTGATTATGTTAATAAATGGGTAGAAGCAGAGACATACCCTACTAGTGATGCTAGGGTGGTGATAAAGTTCATGAAGAAATACAATTTCATAAAATATAACACTCTAAAGGCCATAATTAGTGATGGTGGTTCCTACTTCTATAATTACCATTTTGAGAGCCTTTTGCAAAAATATGTATGACTCACAAGGTTGCGACCCCCTATCACCCCTAGAAATGTGGCTAAGTTGAAGTCAATAATATGCAATTTAAGTTAATCCTAGAGAAAACTATTAATCATTCAAGGAAAGGTTAGTCATCCAAGCTTAATGATGCACTTTAGGCATATCGAACAACCTACAAAACTCTATTGGGCATGTCACCATTTAGGTTGTGTTTAGTAAATCATGTCATCGTATAGTTGTACTAAAACATAAAGCATATTGGGTAATTAAGGCCTTAGATTTTGATTTCAAACAAGTTAGAGAAAAAAAGGCTTTTATAGCTTGATGAATTAAAAGAACTATGGTTGAATGCATATGACAATGCCAAGTTGTACAAAGAGAGAGCTAAAAAATGGCATGACAAGCATTTAGTGAACCAAGAGTTTGAAGAAGGCTAATTGGTGGTGTGGATTAATTCTCATTTGAAATTATTTTTAGGGAAATTTAAATTAAGATGGTAGGCCCCTTCTAAGTAATCAAGATCTTTCTCTATAAAGCAATAGAGATTATTAATCAAGAAGGGGATACATTAAAAGTCAATGGCCATCGAATCAAGTAATACATCATGTAGAGAATCAATCAATGCAATAGCATCTATCCCCATTGTTAGCCTTTGTGCACCAAGAAGAGGGGTTGAATTGGTGAGAAATTTTGAATTTTTGAGGAAAAGGTTTATTGAGTAAGAAATAGAAGATATAATGAAGAGAAGTACACATAAAGTTTTACAGTGGTTCGAGTAATAACCATTCCTATATACACTCCCCAATTCTTCCAATTTGGTGTTTCACTAATCTCCAACAGTGTTTTAAAGTTCACAACTAACTTTACAACTGATGTTTTTTACAAGGCTTACATACAACCTCACTAGTGTTTCACAAGATTAACACTCAACCTATATAAAAGTTCTCTAAGGCACACTTAAAAACCTAAACAAGAGTTTTCTATACAAAGACTCATTCTTAAACCCAAACCCAATGGTGTTTAATACTCACACCAAACAACAACAATACAATTACAAGAAATTAAAAGCTTAAAGGTTGAGAAATAAAATTGCAAGATTTTTATTATAATGAATGTTATTCTCTTACATTCAAGTCCATTTGGTGGTGTATTTATATGTTATAACCACCAAAAAGACATTACACACAAAACTGTTTCCAAATCTCCAAAGTATGCTATACAGATCTGCATCTATTGCTTGTCAGATGAAATTCAAGGTTGAGACTCTCATTTATGGTTGTGATATTTACACAATCCCATTTGTACGGTTAGTCCATATAGCATAAAAACCTTGGTTCTTCAAGAAAAATAGTCATTACAGTTCTTGAGCAATAGTTAAAGTCATGGTTTGTATTTTCCTCTTTGGATGTGATGCTCACCATAAAATCATTTGCTTCAATGAAGTTGTTTCACCAAATTTGTGATCGTTATAATGCTTTTACTACCATGAAATTTGATCTTGCAACGGTTCTTTGGGACATCTAGAATGATCTGGTTGAAGATTTAGTTCCTTCCAAGTGACTATAAAAGTCATGATCATGACTATGGTCACAACATGTACCACAAAATCGTCTATATAAGATTCATTCAACTCTTTTGAAAGATAGTGGCTATGAGCTTTTGCTTCATGACTGGGAATTAGAGTGCAAATTTCAATTTTTGAGATTGAGGCTTCCATTCAACTTTCAAAGCGATCCTAGCTAAATATGCAAAATCAACACTTGTAATTAATATTAAAACATTTCAATAGATTTTATCAAGAACAAAAGAGAATTTTACTTAGGCTTAACTAACCCAGTCTAGCAATCTCCCCTTTTTTTATTTCACAACTTAGATTGAATTTGCAAAGGATAAAGAACGTATAAGTGTATTCTATATTGAATTTGCAAATGGTTAAATTGAAATGTTAAATGCTCTCCATCAATTTATAGTCCCCCTCAACTATGATGTGCTTGCATGATTTCCCCTTTTGTTAAGATCAAAAAGAGAGAATTAAGTACAATGACAAGTAGTAAGAGTATCACAATAATAAGAGGGAAGATCATTCATCAAATCAAATATGCATTGACTAATCATAAAAAGAACATAGTTCAAACTTTTATTATTAAAAAAGATACATAACGAAATCAAACATATAATTGTGTTTGATCACACACTTTAGCCAAATTTAAAACAAAAAGGTCAAAATAATAAAAAAAAATCTCAAGGAAAACTAGAAGGTAGGAGAGATATCATTAGTTCATCATCATTATCTTCAAAAAAAATCTTCATCTCTTCCTTGGGCTTCATCTCCTTCTTTCTTTTAAGCTCTTTCTTCTTCTTCAATGTCTTCCCATTCTTCATAGTTAGGAAGATGACACGAAGTAGCACTAACCTCCTTTTAAAGGTCAACCAAGTCACTATGAAGGTGAAAGAGAAGAATAAACATTCTCTTGATCATTCTCATCACCTTGTCTAGTTTTTTGTTGATAGTAGAGAGAGAGATGGAAGAAGACTTGGTTTTTGGCTTTTCCTTGGGCTTTGAAGATGGAATGGGTTCTTGGGGGACTTCCTCAATCACTAGCCTTTTTTTTAGAGGCATGAGTTGTCTTTAATTTCTTTACCCCATATGATCCTAAGATATAGACATAAGTGTTAGGATGAACGACTTTGGCATTGATCAAATAGGTTAGATCAAGAAAGTTTTGAGATGGGAGATACCTTTTTGTGAGGAATTTCTCATTCTCATCATTTAGAGCCCCTATAGATGGTTATGACATGAGAGAAAAGAAGAAATCGACTTTAAGGTTTGGTGTTCATCTAGAACAATTAATCCATACGGTATCTCCAAGTTCGAATAGGTTTATTTTTACGAGGCAGAAAAGGAAAGTTAGTTCTTTCTTAGAAAAATTTTCATTCCTATCACCCCTAGCATTGATGAAAAAGGTAATGATTCTATGGAGGAGCCAATTGGTTAAGGTTTTAATGTATTTGGTTGTTTAAGTTATGGGATCATGTTTGGTTTCTATTAAAATTTCAGATAAGAATTTAGAATGTAACATCTCTATCCACATTCATTGGCATTATCACATAAACATATTCATTGCACAAATGATATGAAATCCCACATGAATATGTGCATTGGATAAATAATCATTTAGACATGTGAATGGTAGAAGCACGACAACAACACTTGCACCGTTGCATTTGGGACACTTGAACATATATATAGTGTTTATATAGTTACATGAAAAATTATTTTAGGTTGTGTGATTGGTATAACATCATAAATAATGGTGTTATAGAGCTAATTTTAAAGTATAAGGAACATCTAGGAATTAATAAATGGATGGAAGTGCTTAAGGAGTGAAGAAGAGAGACTAAAAGAGGAAAGTGAAATTCCAACCAATAGGAATGCAACACCATGATTTTGTCTTGTTTCAATAAGCTTACAAATGGAATTTTTGACCCATTAGGATCAAAATTAAGGGGTTAGACATGAGTTATAGCATAAGAAAGAGAAAGCTAAGGAAGAAAGAAAGAAAGGAAGAAGAAGAAGAAGAAGAAGAATGAGAAGGAGAGGAAGAAGTGTGGGCTGCTTAGGAAAGAGTCCTAAGGTTTTCTAATTCTGGGACAATAGGTAAGTTAATTTATCTTCTTATTAACTAAAATTAACCTCTCATGACATGTTAATCATGCATGGTTAGTGAGAATTATGGAATAATTGAGGTAGAGCTCTTGGATGGAAGTTGAAATCCAAGAGAATAAGAGTTGTTTGTGTTAGATTTTACTATTAGAGCAGGATTTTGTTCCTACAATTTCGTAAACCCTAGAAGAGGAATTAGGGAAAGTACTAAATATAAAAGTTGTAGCTTTATATCCCATATAAATGCATATGAAACAGTTTTGCTTGATTTGGTGTGTGTGAGGAGTTATGGCTCCTTCATTAGGGCTGGTTCACAAGCAACTGAGATGACCTCAGTCTTTCTGTTTTCTTATATTTTGATGGCTTTATGTTCTGATTTTGATAAAGTGTAAAACATGAAATTTTTAAGATCATATCCCCTATAAATATCTGTAAAACATTTTTGATTGATTTGTTGTGTGGAAAGAGATATGGCTCATTGATTAGGATTGGCCCTGTGCCCGGATGAAACTCTACCTTTCTGTTAATTATGTTTTCCAAGAATTTGACGGCCATAGATTCAAAATTTGATGATGGTCCAAACTTGAAAGTTGTATATTTATGTCTGATCTACATGCCTGTCAAATATTTTGCCAAATCCATCATGGTTGTTGAGATATTGTCCCTTCATCATGACTATTTGTTAAAATGTTACAAACCTACTCACCCTGAGATTGGTCCTTTGTTTTGGTGACCTTGTAGACTGAATTAGACAATTAGTAAAACATGAAAAATGTTAATTTATATATTTTATAACTGATGGTAGATTATTATTGTAATTTGATTTGTACAATTTGAGATACACTTAGGAATGTAAGACCTACTCAGACTAAGATGACATTGTAATGGGGAAAAATTTAAAAATTCACCACATTTTTTGTGTGTCTATTATTGGCTTGAGAATCGAATATGTTGTCTCATTATGTGTCTAGTTCATTTAAAAAAAATCAAATCTTTTGTATAGGTATATATAGAGTTATTCATGTGAGAGTGTAGCAAGCTCAGGCTGCCATATAAGGAAAATATGCATAAACACTAGGTTAACTTGAATGAATCATGCCATAGTTGCATACCAAGCATTCATAATAATTTTGACACACTTATAACTGTGTATGTATCAAATTTTAGGATCTCAAAACTTTAAGGAAGCCCTAGAGAGAGAACCAAATCTACCATAAAGGTTGGTCACATCAAAAGGTGAGTAAAAATGATAGTTAGATTCCAATGTGTAAATGTGTGATAATTTTACGATGTGATTATGTCCTATTACATGTATATGTGATTCAATTGTTACCTTTTACATATGAATACAAGTCAAGTGAGAATTATATGGTCTCAATGATTACTTGGTATACCATTGTTATGAACACTTGCATATGGAACTAAAAGGACGTTGTGAT
>CATIWR010426499.1:0-13067 GCA_949677035.1 Omphalea diandra | reverse complement strand
TATAGACAGTCTATTTGTTTTTTAAGTGAGTTATACTTTTACTCTCAATTTTCTTATATATATATATATATATATATATATATATATATATATATATATATATATATATATATATATATATATATATTCTTCTCTTTTTTTTTTATTATTATACCCTAATTTTTGCCTGGACTACCATTGCGAATTTTCAATCTACCGGGCTGCTCACTTTTACTTAGGCCACCCTTTCGAATTTTGACCAGCATATCATTTTTCTATCTTTTCCTTTTTTTTTCTTCTTTTTTTTTCCTCATATATGGCTGCAAAAGAGATTTAGACTATTGGGTGCCCCCACCATAGATGTGAGTATCTACTACCTGTAGCATCATTCAAATCGCTATCTGTCGAAGCCAACAACTATTAGAGTCGAATAGGCTGAATGGATGTCTCACATTACTGCCATGACATTTATTGGAGCTGCCCGTGGTGGAACCTATAGCGTGTTACCTTGAGAACTTATGAGGATTGCATCATCCTTCCTGCCTTGGCTTCAGGCACATTTTATGACCTAGCTTGGGTGTGTCATTAGTTCAATGCTTATTAGTTCTAGGTGCAGTTTCTCCCTTCATTTATAGATGTTCTTTTATCCCAGTGCTTCCTAAATAGGGTTAAGGCACATTTTATAGACCAACCATCGTATCTATGACTTCTATACCAATAAACATCCATAGCCTGATGATGATGCAAACTATATGGCATGGTTATATGACTTTTAAATCTACAGGTATCACATTAGCAAATAGTAGATAATGATCTTTTAAAAAAAAAAATATTTTATCTTCGCTTCAAGTTTAAAAACAACTATGACTAATTCACTTTAATTATGTAAATGTTCTTCCATATGATATTATGCTTAATGTCAATCATTTACATTTTCCATATCTAGACATTGATTAGATGTATGACTTCTACTTTTAACATTGGCACATTAGACCATCCCACCATCTTATCCAACGTCTTTGCTTCACTAGTCCTCTGCTCATCTATCCCCTTCTTCTTTGTCATCATCTAGCTATTCTTGTTAATGGTCCTTAGTGGTCAATTGCACTTTCTCAACTTTTACTCTATTTATTTTATGCATTTTGGTGCTCTTACTTTTGCCTAAGCTGTCTTTTTAGATTTCCAACATAACCAGCTTTTCTTTCTTTTCTTTTTCTTTTTACTCTTTTTTCATTTGTTATCTCCTAATTTTTGCCTAAGCCGTCATTTTGGGTTTTTGGCTTAGTAAGCAATTTTACTTTTCTCAGACCTTATATGTAACACCTCTTTAAACGGTTTAAGGTCACTGGCTCAGTAAATTCGTTCCCATCCATATCTGTTACTTTCACTGCACCACTAAAGCATATTTGTTTAATCACGTAGGAACCTTCCTAGTTTGGCCTAAACTTCCTCCGAGGATCCTGATTTTGCGATTGGACTGCCTTAAATACCAGATCACCAAACCTTATCATGTTTGGTCTGACTTTCTTATTAAATGCACGAGCTATTATGGCTTGATTCAATTGGGTGTGGTATAGGGCCTTCAATCTCTTCTCATCTAATAAAGCCAATTACTTAAGTCTACTCTACGTCCATTGGTACGTAGGAATACCAAACTCGATTAATATCCGTAATGACTTCACTTTCAATTCAATTGACAACACTACCTCCATCACATGTACTAAAGAGTATGGTGTCATCCCAATTGATGCTCTTACCATAATTCGATAACCCCACGAGGTGAAAGGTAATTTCTCATACTAGTTTTTACATATTTCCACCATCTTGGCAAAGATGTTTTTGACATTTTTATTTGTTATTTCCACTACTCTATTAGCCTGCACTTTGTAAGGTGACGATTTATGGTCGACCACCCTATGATCTCTACCTGAAAATGAACACCATTATTTGTGACAATATGGTGTGAGACTCTATAGTGGTACATGAGGTTCTTCTTAATGAATTGTGTCATCTACTTTGCCTCTAGGTTTCCAAAGGCTTCGACCTCTACATATTTCGAGAAATAATCTACTACCACAGTAATATACCTGTGCCCGCTTATAAAAGTTGGTCTAATTTCTCTAATCACATCGATGCGCCATGCTACAAATGGCTAAGGTGAGGTCAAATATGTAACTCTATTGGTGACAGATGACTGTGGCTACTATGAACCTGACATTCGTGATAATTTTGAACTTTTTAAATACAATCATGCCCCACAGTAGTCCAGTAATATCCCCATCTTAGGATTTTCTTTGCCAACATGTTACCATTCATATGGTGACCACAAACCCTTACATACACCTCCTTCATGATTCCACATGCCTCTTCCTCTACCACACATTACAAATGAACTCTGTCGAGCTTTCTCTCATACATTACCCCATCATAAACCATGAATTATGAAGGCAATCTTTAGATCACTCCTTTATCCTTTTTCTTGGCCTCATCAGGGTATTCACCATATTTTAAATACTTTTGTATGTCAAAATAATAGGGATGGTTCTCTACTGACACTTGCATTACTCATGTATCCCTATAACATGACACCTCAGAAGTGTGATAAATGGTTTCATAGGCATTGCCTTCAGTTTGTGCCAAATAGAGACCGAAATGGCTAAGGCATCAACCATTGCATTTTCTTCTGTTAGCAGGTGGTGAAATACGACTCTCTGAAAGCTCTGTACCAACCACTTTATATGTTCCAAATATGGGCTTAAACATTTCTCCTTCAATTTACATTCATCCATTATATGTGAAATGATCAATAATGAGTCTCGAAGCACCTTTGTTGTCTTCACTCTTATTTATCTCAAGAGCTTAAGATCAAGTGCATATGTTTCATACTAGACAATGTTATTAGTGACTTTGTAATCCAACTTCTTAGCTACAGGAAAAGCTCTCCTTCTTGCAACATTAGAATTACTCCTACACCTACCTTTTTCTTATTTACAACTTTGTTGGAGTAGACCCTTTATCCTTAGATCTTAATTGCTCTTAACCCTTTGTCCGAGAATTGGGAAGGTTTAGATTCTCCTTTTTTAAGATTTTACTGTGGTAAGTACTCTGAAATCATACCTCCCTTGATCACCTTCTTACTTACATACTTAATGTCAAATTTGATCAACAAGATCAACCACTTTGCCAATCTTTCAGTAAGGGGAGAGGCCTCATATAGGTATTTAATTTAATCAAGCTTTGAAATCATTTTCACAAAGTATGACTGAAAATAGTGACTCAATTTCTTTGTTGCCCAAACTAATGCCATAAAAGTCTTATCTACCTAATTGTACTTCATCCCATTGGACATCAATTTCTTACTAAGATAGTACACTATGTGTCCATTCCCCATTCCATCTTCATAAGCTAACATTGCGCCAATAGAGCTATCTTCTATTGTCAAATACAAAATTAGTGGTTTGCTCGGCTTTGGTGGTTTTAACACCAAATAATTGATCATATATTCCTTTAGGTTCTCAAAAGCCTCCTATCATCGTTCATTCCACTCTACTGGTTGATCCTTCCTTAATAACTTAAAGATCAGCTCACAAAAGGGAGTTAGTCTTGCTATGAACTAGCTAATGTACTATAAGCGACCCAGAAAATCTCAGATCGCCTTCTCTATTTTGGGTATAAACATATCCTAAATTGCTTTTACCTTATCTGGGTCCACTTCAACTCCCTTTTCACTGACCATGTGCCCTAATAGCTTTTCAGAGGTGACTCCAAACACAAACTTCTTCAGATTCAGCCTTAAAGTTATATTCATCGACCCTCTTCAAGAATTTCTCCAAAGCTTCAAAGTGCCCTTCCCTTGTTTAAGACTTCACCATCATGTCATTTATATACACTACCTGTTTATGGATTAAGTCATGCAACAGGGTCATTACCATTTGCTGGTATATGGCTTATGCATTCTTTAGTCTAAACAACATTACCTTATAGTAGTACATTCTCCATTTTGTGATAAAAAGCCATTTTCAGCTTATCGATTATAGTCATGAGGATCGGGTTATACCTTGAGAGTCCATCTATAAAGGAATACATAACGTAAATTGTGACATCATCAACTAGCACATCAATATGTGACAAAGGAAAATCATCATTTGGATATGATTTGTTTAAATCCCTATAATCAATGCACATCCTTACTCTCTCATCTTTCTTTGGTATTGGTAATATATTGGTCAACCACTCAGGGTAGCCTACCACCTCCAAGAACTTGGCATTCAATTGCTCGGTCACCTCCTTATTGACAAATTGAGCCTACTGAGGTCTCATCCTTTGAAGCTTTTGTTTAATCAATTTCATGTGTGGGTAGGTCATAATTCTTTGTTTTGCAATTCACCTTTCAACCCTTAGCATTCTTTCATATGTCTAAGCGAAGACCTTTCGATAATTTTTGAGTAATTGTTCGAACCTCCTCCTCTTTTTCAGTGTGACATCACTGACAATGAGTAAGATTTTTGGATTTTCTTGTGTGCCAAGGTTAAATGCAGTTGTATGCATTAAATTAATGTTAAAATATGCTCATGAAATGATGCATGCTATGCACACTACCATCAAGAAACACATCACATAAAAAAGCAAACTCATCATTCATTGTTTTAAACTTAGAAAGAAATACATCATATTCTTTAAAGAGACCAGAAACAAGAACATTAGTAGTAGCATGAAGTCAACTTCATTTAGAGTTTCATCTACTCAGGCCTTTCCCTTTTCTTCACCCATTGCTTCATTAGTCTTAATCCTAAGATCGACATTTTGTAATGAACCTGCCTCTTTCCCATCTTTTGTGTTAACATTAGCCTTGACAACTCCTTTAAAACTTTGTTTGATCTAATAAGTTCCCAGCTCAATTTTAGAAAATTTTCCTAAAGTGCTATTATTTTCGCCATTATTGGTTATGTCTCTACCATAAGACCGTGCATTTCTTTACGACATACTTCCTCAATGGAGTTCATAATCATGCCCTTAATATCTTCTAGCTTTATCTTGATATATACTGCTTTAGTGAAATTGTACGATTTGGTATACTCCTATTTCGAATCCACGAACGGTGCATTCTGTTTCATTGATTTAAGCACATCTTTTATATGATCTTCTCCTATGGCCCATAATTTTCGATCTAACAATTATTGCTTAGTCTGTTCATCAGTGACCTCTTTTTATCATTCCATGGCCACACAAATTAAGGTTTGTATAAAATAGTAAACTGAGTTGATTTTTGGCCCCTTTTATCCTCGCAATAAGTATCCCTTTTTTCTCTTTCTTTTTCCCATATTCTTCTTTAAATGAGTCCTGATACTTTTGATATCCTAACTTGCCAACATCTAGTTAGAAGAAAAACCTTCTTAAGTTTGTCTATATCCTCACCTAATAACTTTTTCTTCTCAGTTGCCTCTAGCTCAACCTTTTTAATAGCCTCACCTTCTTTTATAAAGAAATTTGATAGTGGTTTGTGCGAGTCCTTTACCTCTAGCTCCTACTTTTTACCATGATACCTCAGTCTCTTTCTTGTAGTTTGAATAGGGATCTTTAGGAATTCTGATATGCTTGTAGAATTCTTCCCTAACCCTTGTCCTAGGAGGAAGTTTATATTCTTCATAATCCCTATAATTTTAGGATCAACCCATTTGTCAATGAGTCCTGAAACATAAAACCTTCGAAGATGTAGAACAACCACACTCAAATCTTACACAATCTCCCTAAACTTTACACAGATGGTCACAATTTCCACTTTATAAGGAAACTTAACTTTTTGGGGAACAGTAGAAGGCATACCCTCAATGGGTGATACCATGGCCTTCCCAATAAAAGAGAGAAGGTGATCAGAATGTTCAAGATTGTAAATTCTGCCACCGCTTCCACTATGCCTTTCTTTGCCATGGTTTTGAACACACCCATAGTTGGCCTCTTATTGTTATCATAGGCCCAAATAACACTATTAGATGCCTCTAAATCATTCTCAAACAATCCAAACTTGTGTAGTAACTTTGATGGGTAAATATTACTCCCATACCCATCATCAACCATTATACATGGCATGCTTCTACCCTTTACCTCGGCTTAGATGAAGAAGGCCAAATTGTAAACCCTTCCTTCTGATGGTAAATTCTTATTTGAGAAAATAATTTTACCCCTATGAGTCACCAATGTGATGACATCATTCAAAGTGGCTTCATTAGAAATAATCAAACTTAATAAAACCTCAATCATAACCTTCTTATGCTCCTAAGAGGTAATGAGCAATTCCCACACACTGATATGGGCATACATCTTTTTTCAGATGTTTTATAATAGGATTGTCATCCTTTTTTCCTTTATAATGAGTTCATTTGCCCATTTTTTCAACCTTCGGTTCCTAAGGGTCTTCTTTGTCAAGATAGTATTTCCCACTGTATGTCACATGGATCACCTGCTCAACTTTTTTTTCTTCATCACACTTCTTCCATAACTGGATCATTCTCAATCTTTGCACTCCTTCTATCTCTTCATCTGAGTTTTCCTATGATTTGATAGTATAAGCAGTTGAAACCTCTTTCATAACTTATTTGACAGTAGCTAAAATAACTCCCTCAGGAATTTCATAATCTATCATGAAAGTCCCTTGATTTAAGAGAGGATTATGATAGTTTACAAGAGGGTTCCTTTGGATGCTAGGCTTTTCAAAATTTAGTGGGAAAATAGTCTTGTTATCGATGAGATCATGAATCTCATGTCTCAGCCTATAACAATCATCAGTGTTGTGACCTACTTCTTGATGAAAAACATAGTAAGCATTGGCATCATATCCTCTAGGCAATGAGTTAAAATGTAGTCTCATTATTAGAGGCTTCAACACTTCCTTCTTATGCAATCTCTCAAATGCCTTGGAGAGAGGCATCCCTAAATCAATAAAATGTCTTAGCTTTCTTAATACATTCACGTTGTTTGTCTTATTTCCCTCAGACTCAGGCTGAGATGGGGCACCACTTCTTTATACTTTCTTTTTAACTCAGATTCTAATTATTTAGCTTGCAAACCTATTTCTTAAAGGTCTTTAAAGTTTGTAACCAACATTCCCTAAATTCTTAGACTAACGCTAGGTAGAAAGCCTTTTTAATAATTATCCTAACTTGTTTTTATCTTTGTAAGCCTTGTGGTTGCCTCTAAAGTCGTCTTCTTCCACCTTTTGATATAACTGTTGAAGCTTTCACCTATTTTCTACTTTAAAGATTCCAAGTTTTGCCATGTAACTTTTAGATCTGAATTACAAGCATAGTGCCTCTTGAAAGCTTCTGTCAACTCTTTTTAGTCTTTTCTAACAGTTTTTGACTAATTGAAATACTACGTCTTTGTAGACCTTTCCATTGACAACTTGAAAAGCTATAACAAAGTATTTGTAGGAACCTCAAACGCCTTCATAACTAGCACAAATGAACAAACATGGTTCTTCGTATTTTAAATCCATATGAACGTAAGAGGCTTAGGCATATAAAAGTTAGTTGGTAGCTTCTCAGGTTTCTAGGCTAGTAATTCCTTAATGTTCGTTCCCTTTTCCATACCCTTAGCACCCAAAACCTTCTATATTTTCTTCAACTATTTGGCAAAGTCATCAAATCGAATGCCTTTCTTTTCACTTTTCAGGTGTTTCTCTATAACGACAGTTGTACTTCTCACTTCCTTAGTAAGCTTACTTTCATGACATTCTCTCATCCTAAATAGATCATCATCAATTACCACAGGTTAGGCTGCTTCCATTGGTGTTTTCCTTTTGTCAGTTCTATTAATAGAGGTCTCCTCATTCTTCAAAATTTCATTGACACACTTATTTACCTCCTTAGCAATCCTCTCTTCCATCTTATGGTTGAAGTTGACCATCATTCTATCTAAAATCTTTGGCGGTATGGTTGGCTCTATGGTCATATCGACTTTCTAGCTTAGACTCAGAGTCTTAGCCTTTTTAGCAAGTCGATTCTCCCTTCTCTTCCATAAGGATCGTAGTAAGATAAGGGTTATCAATATGCTGCATGAGTAAATAATTGATGCATGTATGCATGTTATGCACAAATTAGTTTACACAAGATCCTTCTAATCTTATTCCTTCCACACATGAGGTCTAATGGATAATTCCTAGGTGTGATTTTATTCTTAAACAATCATGGAGTAAAGATTACGCGGGATCACCTTGGACTGAGAAGAGTCAGCCTCAAAAGAACATAAACACAAAGGCACTAAAGGGAGGAACCTTTTATATTACTTTAAGAAAAATGTATAAATAAGGAAAATGATCCTTTCAAGGAGATAGTGATGTACATAAAAAAGTATTTACATAGAGGGAAAAGGGAAATACATTAGTATTTACATATGGGGCATAATTACATTAAGGGGGGTGAGGTTACATTTATGCTTACATTCGGGGTTGCTAACCATGTTCTTCATGGACTTTCACTCTTCTTTAAAAAAATGCAAATAAGTGGGGTACCCTATTCCAAAGTACTATTAACTCTTACATATGCCTAATTGTTAAGGGAGTTGTTATAGTTTATGGCTCCATAAGCTTAAAGGCAGTTGTAATGATCTTCCATTTGATATACCCAAAGGTGCTACACTTATGAGTGATGAATTCTCTTTGCAATCTCCTAAGCCTAAATGGAGGTTAGATCTCAACTTTGGAGAACCATCAGTTTATCTAAGTGCACCTATTGCTCATGGTGAAGTGTAGAAGCTACATGAATTCAATGGACTAACTTTTTAATAAGTTTAAAATATTAACAGTGAACTAAAGATTAAACATGAAGGTAATTTCAGGTCCCCAGTGGAGTCACCATTGTGAGTGCCTCAGGTTTCACGGTTGCACTTGAACGAGTGAAATCTTGCTTACAAATCCATCTTTTTATCGATCAATGAGGGATCAAGAGGAAAAACGTCTTTACGTTGGTAATAACCCTAAGGTATGGTGTATGTTTGGTTCAATAAGGGATCCTTTTAGGCCTTGCATGACTTCAAAGCCTTACATCTAAAATGGTGGTTATCGGGGGACCATGTGTAGGATGATACATTGGTACCATCCCTAGAAAATGTGGAGTCGCCACCCAATTTTGGTCAGGATAAGAATTCAAGAAAGGCAAAATTTGAACTTAATATAAGTTAATTAGAAGACCCATTTCACTTCACCCAATCAGAGATTAGGTTTGAAAATTGATAACTATTAAGGGAAGAGGTTAGGCACCCTTAAACTACCCAAATATTGGGATCTAATCTTGAGGCATCTTTGGTTCACCTTTAATATCTTAGCCAAGTTATTGATTAGTACGATTAATGCCCTTAGGCATACATTTAATGCAATTAAGCAAATCAAATCATCACAGTAATTAAAAGGGGAGTGGGGTCATGCATCATGGCAAAGGGATCCCATGCATTCATTATTCACACATCACATCATCCATGATCATATATAAAGGGGTGGGGGGGATCTGACATAGCATAGGGATTTAACATGCATTATTATCCATCCATATAAACATAATCACCCATAATATATATATAAGATGATAACTAAGACAAATTCATGGTCCAACTCAAGTAATAACACCTACATCCAAAGGAAGAAAACACTTTAGTAATTAAAAAAAAAAAAAACAAATAAAGGAACCTAAAAGGAAACGTAAATAAAGGTCCTAGTAGTCATCTCACCACGTCTCTAAAGTCAAGGTACCTAAGTATGTGTCTAAGTCCACAAGAATCGCATTTGAACATCACAAATCAATATATTAAACATAAATAAAGTGCATGAATTAAGAACAAAAAGGAAAAAATGAACCTACAATACAAGGCATTTGGAGGACATTAAGTGGTTTTAGGCAAAACTCATCATGTGATAGATTCTTAAATTAATTAATCCTCACCTTATGTAGCTTTAAAAGGGCATGGCATCCATTTATACCACTAACCATAAGGGGTTAGCATACAACTCAAAAATGAGGGAAATTAAAAGCCTTAGACATTAATCACATATTCTAACATAAACATAATTATAAAAGAAAGGGACTTTCAAGGTCATTGGAACCTTAAGTTTCTCACTTGGTCACTGTTAACAGAGGGTCAAAATAGAACAAAAATCATAATTAGACTAAGAAGAAGATAAAATGAAGCATTTCATAAAAAAGAGGTTGTAAATCCATTCTAAAATCACACCAAGGTTCCATTTTTAAAGTGAATTTGAGTCTTAGAAGGTTATTCCTCCTCTCATTCTGTTACTGGAACATTAGAACACCTCAAAAGAAGCTTGTGAATATAACAAATCCAAAGAGAGAAGAAAATAAGATTTGCAAAAACTGTCTACTAGGTAAACTAGCTTAGACAACTTAATGTTGGGGTTGTACAACCCAAGTAGAGGGTTGCACAACCTATAAACAAAGCCAACAACCCTTTTCTTTTTTAGGTTTTGAAAATAGTGAAAGAAAAAAATGGGAAGAAAGAGAATGGTTAAGGGGGGTTCTTGGATGCCTCTGTGTGTTATTGTGCCCTTAAAGGCTCACAAGTCCAATAGTTTCCTAAAAAATGCTTAGAGAGTACACAAAAATGAAGGAAAATGCCTAGTTCTACCTTGGAGTGTGTTCGATGAGTTAGGGTTTGGAGGTCTTATGTGCTAAGTGTGTTTTAGGAAGTAATTTTGGTAAAATAACCTCAAGGTTTCTAAGCCTTCTTTTTCCCTCTTCAAATGAAAGGGTATTTATTGGTGTTGGGTAAATGTATAAGGCTAAAAAGTGTCCTGGTTGCACCATGGACATGTCCAATCACAAAAAAGGTGATGAATCTCCTGAAATTAGGGTTTGCATATAGGCGGTATAACCTAGAATGGCTATACATCCATCTGTCAGGGCTGTACAACCCTTAGATTTATGGGGAGACTAGTTCCAGAAGGTTCTCAAGGCTATGGTTTTAGGCTAGGTTGTACAACATTGGTTTATGGGTTGCACAACCCTGCTTGATGGGCTATAAAGCCCATCAACCTTGGCAGACAACTTTGGGTTTGGCCTTAGGCTAGGTTTCAGGCTTAATCTTGGGCTTCTCTAAGGTTTTCTAAGGCCTTCATCTCTTTCTTTGGCAATTCTCCTTACATTTTGGCGATTGGTTTGGTGATTTTCATCATCGAGCTTGCATCTAGACACTAAAAAAATCAGGTAAGCAACGAATTTAGCTATGGAATTTTTTTGTAGTTAACCAACGACGGATTACTGAGAGATTAGCGATGAAATTGTAATACTTAGCGACAAATTTGAAATTCACCACTAAATTTATAGGTAAAATGGCACCAATGCCTTTCTGATGGAATAGTGACGAAAATATCTGTAGCAACATCTAGCAACGAAATTTTCGTTGTTTTTTAGCAATGACTCGATTCTGTCACTAATTAGCGATGAAAATAGTAATAGAAATTTGTCTCTAAATTAGCGACGAGAATTTTGTCGCTAATATAGAAAATAAAAAAATTCTAAACTATATTATAAATAATAAAGTATATAAATAATATTAAATAATATATATACAAATAATATAATATATTTAATAAAATTAAATTATAATATAACATAAAAATATAAGAGTGATAATATTAAACATAACTGATGTAATGAACCATAATAACTTGTAAACTACTCGAATCTAGCGTAACTCAAACTACTTGAGTATTGAGAGAGTCGAGTTCGCACATGAAAATACTCTACTGTATAGGCTCTCGTAAATCTGGTCGGTTATATATTTACAAAGTCAATTGACTTGGCTTGATTACAGTTTGATGCTATAATAAGGTTTAATAAATGTATAATATTAAAGGATTAAATTAATATAATTGAATTATAATATAATATATAAAATATATAAATATAATAGTGTACATATAATATTAAAAGAGAATATTCAATTATAGTATATAAAAATAATAATATATAAAATTAATATATAAAAATATATTAATATATATAAATTAAATATCAAATTAATAAAACTAATGTATATTATGAATAAATATATAAATAATATGTATATATTAGATAAATATTATAGTATAGTAATAAAATATTAAGAATACAATAAGATATTGATAATATATTAATATTTAATAATATATTTATTAATATTGTAATAATTAATTAATAATATAAAAATAATTAATTAATAATATAAAAATAATTAATTAATACTAATTTTTAAAAAATAACGGTGGCCTAGCCCATCGCTAGCCCTAGCGACAGATCGATTCGTCACTAGGCTAGTGACGACATGTCTATTGCTAGGGCTGGGGAGCTGGGCTAGGCTCCAGAGCCTAGCGACAACCTGGCTCATCACTAGGCTAGGGAGCCTACGTCGAGCTTAACCTAGAGACAAATTGGGTCATCGCTAAGGCTGGTTTGTCTCTAGCCTAGTGATTACCCAATCCATTATTAGGCTCTGGCTCTCCAGTTTGCGGCGACGGGCCTAGCCCATTGTTGCGTCCGTCGGGCCATAGCGGCTGATGAACACTTATGGGCTAGCAACGACCCATGTCGTCGTTAGCCCATAAGGGTTGTCTAAGGCAGGCCCCCCCCCCTTCCTTTTTTTTTTTTATTCTTCTTCTCCTTTTCCTTTCCCCTCCATCCACGGCTGGTCCTCATTCCATCTCCTCCTCTCCCGCCATCTTCTCCTTGTACCGGTTTCACCTACGGCTCGACCTCCTCTTGGCATATTATTTTATGGGTTTATGGTTCAATTTAGGCTCTCTCTCCAGATTCTTGAAGATCTACAAGGTATTTATTTGTTTTAATTTTTATTATAATATTTCATTAATTTTGATTTAGGAAATTTTATTATTTTATATATTATTTAGTTAGTTTTATTGAAATTGTGTTTTATGTTGAAATTATGTGTTAGAAATTATGTTGAAGTTATGAAATATATATATATATATATATATATATATATATATATATATATATATATATATATATATATATTTTTTAAATTATTTTAGATTTTTTTTTTTTATATATATAGATATTTGTAATTTTATTTTTTTTTTATAATAT
>CATIWR010426463.1:0-28561 GCA_949677035.1 Omphalea diandra | reverse complement strand
TTTATATTTTATTTTTATATATATTCTTTTATATATATATATATATATATATATATATATATATATATATATATATATATATATATATATATATATATAATCATTTGACAAAAATTGTGTAATTTTTTTGAGATAAACCTTATAGATCATAAACATTAAGCAAGTTGCCAATTAATTTTTAGTTTAAGAATACTAAGGTGCATGATTTGTTTTTTATTTTTTAATATATTATAGATCATGTATTTTGACGATTACTATGTTATGTTTGTTGAATAATTTTGACTAATATATATGTTGAATATGAGAGTTTTAATTCTTATTTTAATAATCACAAAAAATAGCTAAAGTTACAAATCATTATGCAAGTGTTTTATATATTAAACTAAAGTCCCCCAATTCAATTAAATTACAATTCGTAAGGGTTAAAACATTTCAAAAGTAGTAATATTTTTAAAGAAAAGATTTATTTCACTCTAATTTACAAATATATAAGAGATGAAGGTTGTTTAAAGTTTCAATTTGAAAAACAAACATAAGGCAACCACAATCTTGAATGAGCCACTCAACTATCATAGAAATTTATCCAATGTTGTTGAATTGACAATGACAATTAATTATGACAGATAGAACATGGAAATAGTCTTTAGAATGTACTTATTTAATTTTGTGTTCCTCACGAAATCACCAACAATCATGGACAAACACATAACGCCTGTCACAACCCATCTTAGACATGATCGACGCTAGGGAATGAGTAGGTTTAAGGCCTCCGAAACCCGAAGCAAGCTATTCTCTTTTTTTCTATGGTAATCTTTAATTAATAAATATTTAGGTTGCAATGATAATAAATAACATTAACCATGATTATATATAATAGAGTTAACAACATCTATTACTTTGAACTGCAAAATTATAGAATTTAAATAAGTTAATATGCCACACAGATGAAGGACTGTGATGCCACCAAAAATAATCTATCATATCAGCTACTAACTAAAAAATGAATTAAGACTATCAATCTCAAAAGTGATATAATATTATATACTTCCATAACCTTGTAGGTGAGCATGTATTATGCATTAACAAGAAACATACATAGCAAATGTACAAACATTGAATATATATATATTCATCAACAAGGTCAAACATATGGAATGAGAATGAAAGCATATCTTTATACTCCAATACTATAGTCATCAGGCTTTCTTATTCCAAATTGATTAGCACCCAGAAATCATGCTCGACTAAGTCACTAACCAATTCACTTATTCTATTGTATCATCACCCAGAGAGCAAACTCGACTAGGATGCTCATAATCTTATCATATCATAATATTTTAATATTTTAAGCCTTGAGAGTAAGCTCAACCAGGACACCATCCCATCCTAATATATTAATATCTTAAACCTAGAAAGCAAGCTCGACCAGTGCTCTATTATATCAATCACAATAATTTATATCCAACGAAAATGGTGCGCACTCAGTCTTGATGTAACCCATCAAGTGGTATATTCTGAAAATGCTCTCAATCTACAATCACATCAATTATACAATCATTGCACCTATTTATACACTATGCTCTCAATTCACAATCACATCAATATCCCAATTTATCATACACACATATAAACATACAACACAACATCAATAATAATATTAATATGCAAAAGAAGTCATGTTAGTATGACATAGAAGTATATAATATTAACTCACAAGATGGTCGAAGATTGAAAAATGCTCTTATGCTTTTGTTGGTGCAAAATGGGTGGTAGAAGACAATAAATTAAAAAATGTATTTTTTTTATTAAAATCAATATGATCTAGCCTAACTTTTAAGATTATTATTTTTCCTAAATACTCATTTTAATTCTCATCAAAATTTCCAATGAAATTTTGACAGCATCTCCCCTGAAAATTGGACACAACCCTCCTATAAAATGGGTTGATTTCTTGTAAAAATATTTACATAATATATTTCGATATTTTCAATTCAAGTCGAGTCTCCAAACTTTTCATATACCCATATGAATATATACATAATCCAATAATTAATAATTCTCAATTTGTCAACATAATTCTTCATATAATTTTCAAAAATTATAAATACTCATATAATAATAATAATTAACTGCATTATTAATTATAACACATTAATTTATATTCTGATTTATCAATAATAACCCCAACAAGCATATAATTAATAATATATTTCAATTAAATTAATCAATTACATTAATTAAATAATTATAAACAATATATCCAATAATTTCATTTAATCCTAACTACTTCTCTAATATTCATTATTTAATTCTAAAAACCTAATTTGATCATAATATCCATAAATTAAACCATAATTATCATTAATTATTATTATTCTCTTAAAATCTATTCAAATTCTCCAATTTAATAAACTTTTTCTACCCATAATTAAATTTCAAATTAATTTGATTATCCCTCGTAATTATTCTATTAACTCCATAAAATACCCTTAAAAATTCTATAATTCTTAATAATTGCATTAATTCTAATTAATTTCTCTAATTAAAATAAACTCCCCTAATTCTCTTAATTTAATCTAAAATCACCATCAAATCTCAATTCTTACATTCACTAATTAATTATCATCATCACACATTTTTTAGTCCATTTTCATGTCATTAAACCTTTAATAAACAATAATTTCATAATTTTAAGCCCAAAAAAGTCAATAAAAATTCATAAAATCTCACAGGAGAATCTATAATTTATGAAAATTATACCAACACGATTAAGGCAAAAAGGAGCATGTTCTAGCTTGACTTGCCTCTTGAACCTCACTAGAGCCGCTACCTATGTTGGTCGAAGTTCATCGCCAGTGACTGTTGGAAAAATGGCTAATGATATCTCATAGATCATTCTCCCAAGATTTTGTAGAAACCTACTACATTATCATATTAGCTACCATTTGTTTGAATCACCTAAAAATGAAGAGTTGACTAAAACTTTAATTGGAGATTCTATCATCATCTGGCCTCCTTTTCAAACAAATCATTTGTCAACAGAAGTTTATGAGGAGAGCTTTCTATAGAAACTTGAATCACCCATTGAAGAGTTATGACTAATTAAAATTTCTACCCTTTATAAACCCAAACAATGTGATTTGAATAAATAGTGGCTGGACTGGAAGGTGAGTGTGCTTCTTTTATGTATGTATCTCTCTCTCTCTTTTGCAGTGTGGTGCCTGGCAAAGGATTTTGTTCCTTTCTTTTTCTTAATTCTCGTCCTTAGTTTGACAAGCCAAAATATTTTTGTTTTCGCTTGTTGATGCAAATCAAGTAGCTAAGAGCAAAGATCCATTAGTAATGCCTCAAAGACCAATTACAAGGGCAAAGGTAAAGAGGTTCAAGGGTGCCATTCAAGATGCAATGCAAGGATTGTGGAATAATATTTTCACTATTGAAGATTGCAAGGATTTGGGTCAAATATTATGGAATAATATTTTCATTATTGAAGATTGCAAGGATTTGGAATATTTCCACTATTGAAGATTATAAGGATTTGGGTCAAATTTTAGGATTAAATGGCTTGAATTTCCTTATTTAAATTTTTTATTATTTAGAAGTTAATTCAAGTTTTCCTATTTATATTTATATTTATATTTATTTAGGAGTTTAACTTTTATTTGTTTTCCTATTTTATTTGGGATGTAACCTTAGGGAACTATATATATATTGTATCTCATTTATCAAAAGGACAATTGATTTTTTTCCCTACAAAGGCTTTGTGCTTGTGAGATTAATTCTCAATTTTGATTCTTGCAAAGAATCGCTTCGAACAATTATGATTAATTACTTTGATTCGTTCACAACATATCAAACTCTTCTGACACAGGTTCACTTTTAGGTTAAGGTTTTTCCTTGTTTGAACTTAATCTAACTTTCTGAGGGAGTAGCTTCCAAGTGTAAAGTTGTTGGGTCTCAAGGTAGGTCACTTGGGGTTTGCATTCATTTGGTATTAGAGCTTTGACTCTAGGTTAAGTTTACATATCCAAATATTTAATTCCTTTATTTTCATTTTTTGTAGCGTTTTCTTTATTTTGAGTCTAATAATTTATTTATTTATTTATTTTTGGTTATTTTCATTTAGAGTGGAAAAAAATTATGTTTGTATGTGTTCTTTCATCTTTCCATCACTCCTACTTTGTGGTCCATTTTTTTTCTTTGTTCATCTTAATTTTCACTTTTTAGAGGTTGAAACAAAAAAAAAAAATCACTTGTGTTGGAATCAAATCATATTCAACGAGGGCAAAGACTTTGAAATCACACCAAGGTTTGGAAGATCTTCAAGTTTGGTTCTTGTTATTTCATCAATCTTTCATTTAAGTTGTATTCTCAATTTGTGTTTCTAGTTTGATCTTGTAATATACAAAAAAAAAAAAGGCCATTTCGTTCATTAAAAAAAAATTGTTTAAAAAAAAAGCTTGTTCAAAAAAAAAAAGGAGGAAAGTTCATTCGTAAAAAAAACAAAAAAGAAGAAGGAAAAGATTGATAAAAATAAAGAAAAGAAAAGTTTTGCAAATTCAATATTGTCAGGTTCATAAAAAGGAAGTTGAATTCCTAAGGTAAGTGGACTAAGGAAAGGTACTGAATTTTTTTCAAGATTTGTACAGAAAGTCCACGAAATCAGTTTATAACAAGGAATTGACGAGTCAACTAAGATTTCTAACACAATCTAGGATTGGCTTCTTCTATCCTTTCCTATTTCAGGTTCGTCGTATCCTACTCCAAATCGGATTTGTTTTCCAAATTCTTGTTTATTTCCTTGCACAAATCAGATATACTTGTTGTCCTAATGCTATTCTGTTAAATTAAATCTTTTTCTTTTCGTTCCTTTGTGATATATATATATATATATATATATATATATATATATATATATAAAATATCTCATTATTGCTTGGTTGTTTGTGAATTAATTTAAAGTATTGGTTTTGAATTATGAGAATTAGCTCTTGTAAAAATCTTAAGATAGAAAATAAAGGTAAAAGGTGAGAGTGTGAGCTTATCTAGAGAAAAACCAATATAACTTGAGTATAAACACAAGTGAATTTGAGCGACATCATACTTGAGTGAAACAAGTGAGGGAGTGAAGTGAGGTCTTTATTATCTTGTTTCACTAACCTTGTTTTATAGATTGTCAAGATGAGTGATCCTCAAAATAGCAATAGAAGGATCATGGAGTTGTCCCAAAATATGGCAAGAATGTTTCAACAATTGTCTGATCAAATGGATAGATGAGAGCTTTCTCAAACCAATATGAAGCCTACCTATGATCAAAATGCACCCAGACAAACAAGGCAATTCCAAGGAGAATTCATAGAGATAAAGATGAGAAATCTCTTGGTGATAATGAAGAAAAGGAAGTTAGGGCAAGGTCAGGGCGAGACAACAACAATGGTGTAGTTAAGCTCAAAATTCTATCATTTCTTGCGCGATTGGATCCTGAAGGTTACTTGGACTGGGAAAAAAAGATTGAGTTAGTGTTTGAATGTCATAAGTATACTGAATCCAAGAAGATGAGATTAGTTATTGCTTCATTTGAAGGCTATGCTTTGACTTGGTTGGAAGATACCAAAAACAAAAGGAGTTGGAATCATGAAAATCCTATTGAAGAATGGCGTGAGCTTAAAATCATCATGAGGAGATGATTTGTACCCAATCACTTATACTGAGAGTTGTACAATCAGCTTTAAGGGCTCAAGCAAGGGTCTATGAGTGTTGAAAAATATTACAAGGAGATGGAGGTATCCATGAGTAGAGCAAACATTGAAGAAGAAAACGAAGTTATAATGGCTAGATTCCTCAACAGTTTGAATAAGGACATAGCGGATGTGGTAGAATTACAACCTTATATCGAGTTGGAGGATTTGCTTTATAATGCTTTGAAGGTGGAAAAGTAACTCAAGAGAAAGGGCAATAATAATAATTAGTTTTCTTCCCCTTCATCATACAAATCAACATGGAAGAAAAATGATAAGGCTAAATCAACTACACCTAAAATCTATTCAAAGGAAGGAGTTTTTTCATCCTTTCAAAAACAAGGTAAACCTGTATCTAACACTTCTTCAAGCAAACTTAAATGTTTTAAATGCTATGGGATAGGTCATTACCAAAAAGATTGCCCAAATAAGAAGACTATGATCTTGAAGGATGGTGAATATTATTCGACTAATGAAATTAAAGATGGAGAAAGTGATTTTATGCCATCTTTGGAAGATGCAACTGATTATGATGGAAATGAGAATGCAATTGAAGGTGACTGTCTTGTGACAATGCGGGCTTTAAGCACTTAAGTAAAGAAAGATGATGATGTCAACCAACAAAGATAAAACTTATTTCATACTAGGTGCTTTGTTAATAATAAAGTTTATCATCTGATAATTGATGGTGGTAGTTGTACTAATGTAGCTAGCTATTACATGGTAGAAAAGCTAGGCTTGCCAACCATTAAGCACCCAAAACCCTATAAGCTCAAGTGGTTGAATGCTAGTGGAGAAGTTAGGGTTAACAAGCAAGTATTGGTTTCTTTTGCTATTGGCAGGTACAAAGATGAAATATTATATGATGCGGTATGTATGTATGCCATTTACTCTTGGGAAGGCCATGGCAATTTGATAGGAAAACAAAACATGATGGCCTCACTAATAAGTACACCATTGAAAAAGATAGAAAGTGGACTATACTTAATCCTTGGTCACCAAAAGAAGTATATAAAGATGATCTCAAAAGGCACCAATAAATTAAAGAATGGAAAAAGCAAAAAGAGACCAAATCTAAGAAAAGGAAAGAAAGTGAGAGTGAATTAGGAGAAAAATAGGGAAAAAGTGATAAAAAGAGTGAGACAAAAGAAAGAATAAATTCGAAAAAGATAGAGAGTGGGGGAGAAAGTTCGAGTTCAAAAGAAATTGTTGAGAATAAAAAGAAACATGTGAATTTTTATGCTAAGAAAAGTGATATTAGAGATACGATGTATTGTAATAGTACTATCCTTGTACTTATGTACAAGGAATCTTAATTTTTCTACTAACGATCTTGATGACACTTTGTCTTGTGAGTTTGTTTCTCTTTTGCAAGATTTTGGAGATGTCTTTCCCAAAGAGATATTAGGGTTATTGAGCATCATATTGATTTCATTCCTAGAGCACTAATCCTAAATCGACCTACTTAAAGGAGTAATCTTGAGGAAACCAAAAAGCTTTAAAGGAAAGTCGACGAGTTTATGGCTAAGGGATATGTGTGTAGTTCCTATTTTGCTTGTACCTAAAAATGATGGAACTTGGTAGATGTGTGTTGATTGTCGTACAATCAATAATATAATGGTAAAGTATAGAAATCTTATTCCTAGGCTTGATGACATGTTGGATGAATTACATGGATCTTATGTTTTTAACAAAAAGTGGATATCATTAAATTTGCATAAGGGAAGGAGATAAATGGAAGACTGCATTTAAAATAAAGCATGGTTTATATGAATGGTTACTTATGCCTTTTGGTTTGCTAATGTACTTAGTATTTTTATGATATTAATGAATCATGTTTTGCGTCCCTTCATTGGTAAATTTATTGTCGTCTACTTTGATGATATCCTATTATACTTAAAGAATTCAAATGAACATCTTAAGCATCTAAGGTTAGTACTTGAAGTTTTTTAAAGAGAAAAGATGTATGCTAATCTTAAGAAATTTTCTTTTTGTTTGGATGGAATTGTGTTTTTAGGTTTTGTTGTTAGTGCCAAAGGTGTTGAAGTTGATAAAGAGAAGGTAAGTGCTATAAAAAATTAAGTTGATAAAGAGAAGGTAAGTGCTATAAAAAATTAACCTGCATCTAAATCGGTAAGCAAGATAAGATCTTTTCATTGGTTGGCTAATTTTTATAGACAGTTTGTTAGGGACTTTAGCGCTATTATTGTGCCTCTCACCGAGGAAATTAAAAAAATATTGGTTTTAAGTGAGGTAGTAACAATAACATGTATTCGATTTGTTAAAAGAAAAGTTGAGTAAGGCACCTATTTTAGCTTTGTCTGACTTTACTAATACCTTTGAAATTGAGTGTGATGCTTCAGGTTTAGGGATTGGAGTTGTTTTGATGCAAGGTAAGAGACACATTACCTATTTTAGCGAGAAGCATTGTAGAGCTGTCTCAAACTACCCAACTTATGACAAGAAGCTTTATGCATTGATGAGAGTATTGGAGACCTGACAACATTACCTATGGCCTAAGGGATTTGTAGTTCACACCAACCATTAATATTTAAAACATCTCAAGGGACAGGGTAAGTTGAACAAGAGGCATGCTAAGTGGAGTGAGTTTATTGAGACATTCCTATATGTGATCAAGTACAAACAAGGTAAGGACAATATGGTCGCCAATGCCTGATCTAGAAGGTACTCTCTTATAAACATTATGAATGCAAAGATTTTGGGATTTGAACACATCAAAGGATTGTATGGTGAGGATTCTAACTTTTCTAGTATTTATGATGCTTCTAACAAAAAACTTTTAGTAAGTATCATAGAATGGATGGATATTTATTTAAAGAGAATGCTTTGCGTATACCTATATGTTTTATGCATGAATTACTTATTAGAGAAGCTCATGAGGGTGCATTAATGGGATATTTTGGGATAACTAAGACTTTAGACACCTTATACGAACACTTCTATTAGCCTAATATGAAAAAAATATGTGATTAAGATTTGTGATAGATGTGTTACTTGCAAACAAGCTAAGTCTAGAGTTTTATTACAAAGTTTATATATTCATTTACTTGTACCTAGTGAACCAGGGGTAGATATTTTTATGGATTTTATATTAGGTTTGCCTAGGTTCAAAAAAGGAAAAGATGTTTTTTGTTGTTGTTGTTGATAGGTTTTCTAAGATAGCACATTTCATTTCGTATAATAAAATTGATGATGCAACACATATAGCTAATTTGTTATTTAGGGAGATGGTGTGATTGCATGGTATTCCTAAAACTATTGTTAGTGATAGAGATGTAAAGTTCTTAAGCTAGGCACTAAATTATTATTTTCTATCACTTGTCATCCACAAACTGATGGACAAATTGAGGTAGTGAAAAGAACTTTGGGTACTTTATTGTGTGTTATCATTCAAAAGAACTTGAGAAATTAGGAAGATTGTTTGCCTTTTGCTGAATTTGCTTATAATTGTGTTGTGCATTCTGCTACAAGTTTTGCACCATTTGAAGTTGTTTATGGCTTTAATCCATAAACTCCTTTGGATTTAGTTCCTTTACCGTGTAATGAAAGAAGTAGTTTGGATGACAAGAAGAAAACTGAATTGGTGAAACAACTTCATGAGAATGTGCGAATCAACATTGAGAAAAAGAACCAACAAATTGCACAACAAGCAAATAAGGGAAGAAAGAAAGTCATTTTTGAGCAAGGCGATTAGGTGTGGGTACATATGAGGAAAGAAAGCTTTCCAACTCAAAGAAAATCCAAATAGCAACCATTTTTAAGTCTTGGAAAGAGTCAACGATAATGCCTACAAATTGGACCTACCTGGTCAGTATAATGTTAGTGCTACTTTTAATGTTAGTGAACTTTCTCCTTTTGATATAGGTGATGAGTTTGATTTTAGGACAAATCATCTTGAGGAAGGAAGGAATGATGCAAATCAAGTAGCCAAGAATAAAGATCCATTAACAATGCCTCAAAGACCAATTACAAGGGCAAAGGCAAAGAGGTTTAAGGGTGTCATTCAAGGTGCAATGCAAGGATTATGAAATAATATTTTCACTATTAAAGATTGCAAGGATTTAGGTCAAATATTATGAAATAATATTTCCACTATTAAAGATTGCAAGGATTTGAAATATTTCCACCATTGAAGATGACAAGGATTTAGGTCAAATTTTGGGATTAAATGGCTTGAGTTTTCTTATTTAAATTTGTGATTATTTGGGAGTTAATTCAAGTTTTTCTATTTATATTTATATTTATTTAGGAGTTTAACTTTTATTTGTTTTCCTATTTTGTTTGGGATGTAACCCTAGCAGATTATATATATATATATATATATATATAGTATCCCACTTATCACTAGGACAGTTGATTTTTTTTCCTACAAAGGCTTTGTGCTTGTGAGATTAATTCTCAATTTTGGTTCTTGTAAAAAATCGCTTCAAACAATCACGACTAGTTACTTTGATTTGTTCATAACATACCAAGGTCCTCTAACACAGGTTCGCCTTTGGGTTGAGGTTTTTCCTTGTTTGAACTGCATCAGGCTTTCTGAGGGAGTCATTTCTAAGCGTAAAGTTGTTGGGTCTCAAGGCAGGTCGCTTGGGGTTTGCATCACTTGTCAACCAACTTCTTACTTTTTTTCAATAACAATAACAATAACAATAACAATAACAATAGCAATAACAATGACAATATTAACATTAATAAGTATTACACAATAAATTAAGTCTCTATCATATAAATTAAATCTCTATCATATGATAGAGATTTAATTTATATGATAAAGATTACACAATATCCTCCTAGAAAATATTTTACCCTTTTTTTAAATTAAATTTACCACATTGTTCATTACATACATATATGTCAATCCAAATCATTTTTCTTAATAAAAATTTATTGTTATATTATTTAATACTTAAATTAAATCTAAAATACAAATAAAACCTCAAATAAGTATATTTTAATAACTCTAAAACTTATAATTCTAGAGAAATATAAATAAAAATTTTTGGGAGTTACAATGCCCATTGAAAATAAGGAGATAATTATTCTAATTTGTGTCTATGAGGAAGGAAAAACAATGAATGCAAAATTTTTCAATGATTATGGAATTGTCTAATGCTCATAGGCACTAGATAATGACTTATTGAAGATTTTTTATAGAAATAGTGGTAGCTACTATCTAATCTAAGCAAGACCAATAGCTATAGAAGCCATCTAGTGCCAGTTTAAGTGAACACAATTACCATTAAAAGTTCATCAATGGCTGTTAATAAGGTAGATTATTGATAGCTCAAATGATTAGTTAATTATCATTATAATAATGGTTGTCGCACTCCAACATTTGTTGAAAAGGCATAATGACTATATTTTTAGAAAACCATCAAATTAGTATTTAACGTATATACTAGCTAATTTTTAATGCATGGACTATATAAGAGCACTTCTTTTACACTCAAAAAGTTGTCAACTCTTTCATTATAATTTACAACTCTTTCAAGTGCTTTATTTATATCTCAAACTTTTATGTTGTAGTCATAAGCAAACTTATTAGTAGAGCTCTCTAATGGGATACTAGAGAAGAGGACATAAGCAAGGGTTTTTGTTGAACTTCTATAAATCTTTAGTTGTTACTTCTCATTTTTTTATGCTTCTTGAATTGAATATTTAAGTTTTTAATTCCATAGTAACTTGCTATAGCACTATCTATCTCCTCCACCTCTAATTCTTTAAGACAATAACATATATTTCATATTAGTGGTACTATTATGAAAATGTTTAACATATCAATGTTGGTATGTTTATAATATGGTCATAAGTCAAGTAAATAAAAATGCATATAATTAATTATTATGCAATTATATTGTACTTGTCACAATCGTACAAGTTTTAAGAAACAAAATAATCAAATCAATAATAATGTCATTCATCTTCAATAATGAGCATGTTATTTTTTGCTTTTTTTAATCAAAACATATAAAATATGTCATGAAAATGCTAAACACTCTTTAAAAACTATTAAACTAAAGAGATCACACTTACGTACATTACATATATAATTTTGGCACCACATAATCCATTTCGATCTACGCATTACGTGTATATAACTACAACACAATTTGTACTACTCATAGCAAATAGAATTATTTGTCTCTTTTACTCCTCTTTAGACATAACTAATAAGTTATCGTCACTTTAAAATCTATATGCCAATGACTACTAGTTATGATGGGAAAATCTCCCACAAAAATTGCAAGATGCTCTTCTTTTGGACATAGTGTCATTCATATTAATATATAAAATTATTCTCATTAATAAGCAAAACCAAAAATTTTCTCCTACAACACTCATATTCATAGAGTTAACCCCTCTAATTTATAAAGTATTATTCTTATATAGTGTAACACTTATATTTTAAAGTTATATATAATAAATGATATACTCATTTTTTAAAGTTATTTATATATAACAAAACTTGAGTACACTTTTTAGAACCATTTTCTTGTTCTTCTTGAATGCAAGGTAAATCCTAGCATTTGTATTATTCTTTTATCATCCACTTCCAATTCATCGATAAATTTTTCACCATCTTGATATACTTAAAGAGTTGACACTTTTTTTTGTACTCTGAAGGCTTCAACTTCAAATTCTTGTGCATTTTATAATGTCATTCTCACTAATTTCATGCTTTTTTTATAGCATGAAGGGGAGGAGTAAGTGCTTACACCAACCTTTTTAACTTATGCTTTAAAAGTCATTGAATATCCATTAAGGAAGTAATGAACTCATTACTAGGAAATTACCTTCAAATTGTAGTTTGGGTGAGCTATAGGACACCCTTTAGTTCTAGTGGTACCTCTATCCCCCTTAGCTTTAGCAAAAGCAATCCTTGTCTCTACTATGAAACTTTAGCTTTTGCTTCATTTTATTAGAAAAAAGCTCCCTTCAATCTAGAGATCTCTTATGACCATTCATCTTCTAAAAAATCAACAACTCGTGCTAATTTCCCTAAAATGATTATAAAAATGCAATAATAAAAATCAAATAATAGAAAACATAATAATAAAATATGGCATAACACATCTCAATTCATTAGCTGAAAAGGAAACCTAATTGACCTTCAAAAAAATGAAAAAGAACCTATTGTTCACTTTGCTAACATTATCCTCAATGGACATAACTCATCTAAGCACATACTATTCTACCATTTATGAAAACTTAGATTTAAACTTGTAAAACTTGGAGCTCCAATATTAATATTATAACCTAAAACTAGGCCTAAATTAGCATAAACGACTAGCAAGGTTTAAGGACATCAACTCCTCTAACAAGCATAAACTTGTAGCATAATGGTTGTATTACAAATCCATAACATTATTATGACCTATTCAATATCAATGCACACATTCTTAATTTGCTCATATCATAAATTTGACATTAAAGCTAAATCACGATGTCATTCAGAAAAGGGGAGTTCCCTTACCCGTAACATATGTTTTCCATAAAACATTTTATTTAATATTGATATTTTCATAAAACGTCCCTTTTATGAAAAATAAGGTTTAACTAATGGTTTATCCAAAAAAATAAACATTCAACATCATCTTATTTTTAACAATTCAACATAGTTATAACATCAAACCATATCCATAACTCATAACATAATATATAAGGATAGGCATTAATATCAAACATATATCAATTATAATCCTATTAGCCAAAGCATGAATTATATGAATAAAATACAAGTGCAAAAAGGGAAACAATCCTGAACATCCATAGCATAAATATAATCATCCATACTCAATTCTAAACTTAATACTACAATTGATTATCCTTTATACATAATTAATAATGCAAACATCCTAAAATACATAATATTATCTCTGATAATCTTCAACTTGACTTCTTAAAACCTAGGAGATTATAAGTCTTGGTGTGAGAATTTCATACTCAATGAATAGATAATAACCTTATAAAGCCAAGATAAAATAATACATAAAAGACCATGCAATTTCTTATCATTTTTGTAAAATAAACTTTCCATACCCATGATGATAATACATAATCATAACTCAAATAAAATAACTTACATATCCATTGAAATCCCACTTAGGCAAATGAGAGACTTCCTCTCTTTCCCATTTACCTTGGCTTTGATAAATAGTATATGGCTTCTAAAGGCTTAAAGGACATTTCTCTAGAAAAATTCTAGAATAAATCTCTAGAAAACATCTGGAGAGAGAGATATATAACACCATTATTTATATTCATTCATCATCATTCCATCCTAATAGCTAGCCATGAAATATGAAAGGATTTCCATGTCTTTAATAGGTATGCCAAAACATAATGGCATTTAAAATGCACATGGTAGTATTTATATAATAGATGACATAATATACATAATATACATAATATATGTACATTCCATTATGTATGAGGTGTAATTTTAATAAAGAAATTTTAAGAAACTATAAAGAAGCCTCATACTCATAACTTGCTTTCTAAATCCTTTCTTTCTTAAAGCTTAACCCTTTTAGAAATCTTGAGGTTCTTCTTGATCTTTTTTGGAAAGTCTAGGAACACATAATATATTTTACTAATTAATACATGAAATCAAGGATAAATCAAAACTAAACCCATCATAGACCTAGTTGGAGCCTTTTAGAACCCTTAAAACCTTAGAATTACCCATAATCATTTTTTACCTTAAAAAAAAAATCTAGGTACTTATCAAGTGATATACAATGTGAAATTAACAAAGAAATATTTAAAGGAAGTTAGTTCTTATAGTGGCCAAACAGTCCCTTTGACAACACTTTAATGTGCTTCGTTGACATAACCATCCTTTACCTAAGCAATGAGTGAGATTCCCTACACTTAAAAATAATATAAGAATAAGTTTTGAACATGTATTGAGATGTAAGCTCACTTGATTTGATGAATGGAATAAGGACCCAAAAAATTTAACTATAACTCTTTAAGGAAGAGAAAGTTAACTCTTTAGCAAAGCACTTACATTTTGAAATCAAAATGGAGATTAAGGTCTTAATTGATGTTTAAAACATGATTTATAACTTGGATATTATTTCAATGAGTTTAATATAGAAAAAAGATAGATAAAAAAGATAAGGGTTTAGAGAAATGGAAAATATGAATTTTTTGAGTGGAAGACATGATCATGTAGAGCACCTTGTATAATCATATCAAGTGCCATAACTATCCTAAGAGGCTTTTAGATGGTAAAATAACTATGTAGCACATCAAACAAGATCATGCGGCCTTATAGAGCCTCAAAATCTCCCATTTCACCCTCTTTGATAATTTTTAAGTGTCAAGTTCTAACCATTATGTTTTAGCATATTTTAATTCATTTTTAGGGATCTTAACATGAAATTTTTTAAGGACACTTTAAATAAGCAATGAAAACATCAAAAAATAAACTTAGGGCTTATATTTGTGGATCCTACTTTACAATAAGTTCATCCACCTCTGCTCATATATATGAAGAGGTATTTCCTTTTGGGTTACAGACATGAATACTTAAAAACTAAGGAATAATGACAAATATACCTCATGCATAAAGAGTTTACAAAAATACTACTTTGCAACAGTAAATTACAAATATAGCCCTTTATCATTTCCTGAATCAACTTCATAAAAAAAAAGGAATTGTAGATTTGTTACCTAAAAACTAAGAGATAATCTTCTTTCCTTAACTAGTTGGATCATCAAATTAAGAAATAATGTTTTCAAATTGATCTTTCACCATTATGGATTCTTTTTCCAAACATGATTTCTTTTATCAAATTCATTTATGTTTTTTGATGGATCAAATCATTTTCAAATTTATTCACGTTTCTTGATGGATCAAAATCAATAAATAGATATTCTTCCTCACACAGAATTCTAGACTTGTAAATCTACTATAAAGAGAAAATTCTTCATGATATATATTTCACACTCTAAAAATAATTTATATGATTTTTAATACTCATTTTATTGTCTAAAATAAAAAAATCATGAGTTTTGATATATTATGGATGAAAATAGTTAAAAATGAATATATTTGAGCCTAAAACTAGTCAAAAAAGAGAAAAAAAAAATGAAGTTGTTGGAGGTTCAAAATGATATTTGCGTTTAATTATTGTTACACAGTTAAATGTTTACAAATAGTTTATTAATGGTTTATTTTTTGTTTATCACTGGTAACTCTTCTTACATCATAAAATATTTATAAATGATTTATTCTTGGTTTATTTTTGGTTTATCACTAGTTTACAAATGAATTGTTATTAGTTTACAAATGTTTTTTTTATAACAACATAGAGTAACATATATTTATACATAGCAAAATATTTTTTTTTATTTTATTTACTTTATTTTAGGTTTACAAGTTCAAAATTTTTAGAAATCAATTACAAAAAAAAGTTTGCAGAAAAATGTTTATTTTAAGTTTATTTTGCATTTACTTTTGGTTTATGCAACAATGAATAATAAAAAAAAACAACAATTAAAACGTAGATATCATTTTCATCCTCTAACAAACACGATTTTCTCTCTCTTCATAATTGATTTTCAACTCAAAATTTTTTTTAGGTTTACTAGTTCAAAATTTTTAAAAATTAATGACAGAAAGCAATTTCCAGATTAAATGTTTATTTTGGGTTTATTTTGTATTTGCTTTTGATTTATGCAATAATCGATGCACAAATGATAGGAGAAGAACAATTAGAATCTAAACATTTTCTTCAACCTTTAATAAATACAATTCTCTTTCTCTTTATAACTGATTTTTAGCTCAAAAATAATCATTTATTAACTATTTTTCATCTAAAATGCATAAAAACTCAAATTTGTTATTCTAAACAACAATAACAACAAAAACAACTATTAAATCTTAGAAAATAAAAACTCACATGTATCTCTATTTTCTTGCTATTTTTTAGAGAGAGAAAACGAGAAATCAAAATGTGGAAAATTAGACATGAAAATCAAAAAAAATTTGAACAAAAATAAAAATAAAAATAAAAACAGAGCAAAAATGGTAATGGTGCAAATGGAAAACAATGGCAGTGTAACAAGTATAAAATTGTAAAGAATAATAAAAGACAACGTAAAAAAGTAAATAATAGTCTATAAAAAAAATCTTTTTAGAAAATATGGAATATAAAAGTCTTTAGATTAAAAAAAAAGGTGCATCGTGTTTATTAACGTTTCCTTTTAGCGTGCGTACTTAGTATTAAAGCCCAAAAGAAATAGCACAATTGTCATTTAATTCAACTTGACTTAGAAATTGAAGTAAAAAATTTATGAAGGAGGTTTATATTAGGGTGAGCATTTGGTTTAAACCGAATTCAACTAAATTGAAAAACTGAAAATTAAATTTTGCAAATACAAATTTAATCGAGTAAAATAAATTTATAAATCGAATTGAATCAAACAAATCTGATTTGGCATAGTTTTAGTTTGGTTCAATTTAAACTAATTTTTTAAAAATATTTTTAATATAAAAAATAATTTTTAAATAAGATTTAATTATTTTGATTTGATTTAATATAAGTTCAACTTAATTTTATTTTATTTATTAAAATTTCGATCATTTTGGTTCAATCAAAATTTTTTACTTAAAAACCAAACCAAATTGAATTAACCAACATTCTTTTAAAAATTTAAACTAATTCAAAATTATATTTAAACCAAAAGAACTAAACTGATTCAATTTGATCTATTTTTCAATTTCCACCAAAATGTGCTCACCCTAGGATATATATACTCAATTTCAACCATGTGATATACTCTGTTATTATATTTTATAAATAGATAAATAGATATATCTATCCAGATAGATAAATAATGTAAAAAAAAATTACATTAAATTGTCTTTTCGATGAGACAACTCTTCTTTCTGTTCCTGCATGAAGAACCAAAAATTTTTAATGGTTTTAATTTATTATGTAAATTTATAAATTGATCATTTTAAAAAATATCCATATGTTGAAATAATGATTTCTTTGTTAAAGAAAAATTAAAACTATCATTCTTTTGTGAAAACTTGTATATAAGAATCCAACCAAAAAATTATGAAACAATAAACAATTTTTTGCAAAGCTTTTTAAAAGATGTGGAGATGGAAATCGATAATCATGCAATGCGCAATTACTGCCTTATCCGGATGCAAAAAGAAACGGGTGTCTGTATATATATAAATATAATTTAGATCTTTAGTTTGTTAACACTTTTAATTTAAATTTAGAATCCTAAAAATGGAAAATATCCAATCCCGTTAAGGGATGAAAGAAAATTCAGTTTCAGATTTTAGATTCTGACACTAATTTAAGGGAAGAAAGAAAAATGATCATTCGACGTATAATCTATAAATATCAAAGGTTAGGCTAGTTTTAACCATAGACTACACTAATATAGTGAAATCCCAGTTTCCATTTCTCCGTAGCCTGCAACTTTTGATAGGTATAATATTTGTTTTCTTGCACGCTTTTAAAGGGGCTTGTCAATGGATTCCGTCGGGTATATGGTTAGTCTATATGTTTGGGTTTATGGTTTATGGTTTGGGTTTTCTGCATATACCGTTCAAATAATATTTTGTTGTTCTTTTGTCATGAAATTTGTTATGGTAGACTTGTGAACTCAAGGTGGAAACCCATTCTCCTGGATGGCATAAAACATTGATCAAAGTATTGAAGAGTATTCAAGGTACATCAGTTTTTTTTTTTTTTTTTTGGGAGGGGGGGGGGGTTTGATCTGGATATATATAGATATTAACAAATTTCATTCTAATATTAGATTCAAGCTTGATAATCAACATTATTAATTAAAATAAATCAAATTTGATTTATAAGTTGTATCCTCTTGTTTATTGTCTTTGTATTCTATGCCTTTTCTAGGTGTGATTGGTTTTTTTATGCCATTTAAAAGTGTGTACAATAAGAGGTTTTAGGTTCAAATCTCTCTAATATAACAAAACATAAGCTTTCATCAATATTGTTCTACGAATGTGATTTGATTTTTTTATTTATATGGTGAAAGTGAGGAAATAGTTTTTGATTAAAGTTGTTTTCAAATTAAGCTGGAAGGTTTTGAGTTTAAAATCTAGTTCAGACCAAATTAACCAAGTAAACAGTTAGAGAGCTTGTTTGACCATTTAACTATGATGAATTATTGGGTGCACATAACAAAAAAAAAAAAAGAAAGAAAATTCATATCTAGTTCTTTTTTCGTTAATTAGGCCAATTTCAAAAGAGTTGCGTCTACTTTAGTATAACAAACAATTTTGGAACTTAATTTGTTCTTTCTTTTTTCTCCATAATTCAGGAGTATCTTTCACCATAGATGCGGAAAGAGGGGTTGCAAGGGTGTCAGGTAAAATAGATCCAGAGAAGCTCTTGCTGATGCTAGCGAAAGCAGAGAAACATGCAGATCTTCTCTGGCTTGACTCAGGAAACCATTACATAAATACATCTACTGTCCATGCAAATGTGGCCAGGCTTCATGATAACAATAATAATAATAATAACAATCCGCATAGAAACTTTCCTATAGCACCGGATGCCAATGGCTGTGGTGGCTTTGGCTATACTGATAACTATCATCTACACTCTCGTTGTGGGGCAATAGACCCCTACATGGATGGTCCGTCTCCACCAAGAGCTTTGTACGACGATCCACATTACCCCAACTATGAACAACCTGCTCGAAGTTTTCCTCAAGCACCACCACCAATTCCTGGCGCCAGGCTTGAATCCTTTTGCAACGTGATGTGAGCTAGTATAACAGGGAACAAATCATGTATTATATATTCTTGATCGTATTAGGACTCAAGTTCCTTTTAATCTTCGGCCCTTCTCTAATATTCTGCTTTGTGTGTCCTCCAATCTCCAATGTTCTTTTCCTCATTTTTTTTAGGAAGACGCTATGGTTTCATCAAGTGTGGACTTGAAGTTTGTTTCCATTTTTTTCTTTTTCTTTCTTCTCCAAATTTTTATGAAGAAGAAGGTTTTCATGAAGTTTGAACTTGCATACTCATCTGTATATTTTGAATTCTGATTTTAATTTATGCAAGCATTACTTTTCCTTTGGATAATTATTTATGGCACTTGATCCTAAAATTTGACATGGAAAAAGAACGCAACAAGTTAGAATGTGTTATGGCGCACAAAATCACTATGATACTTAAATTAGTAAAAGAGTTTTGTGAAAATGAGAGTTAAGAGCAAATAGTAAGAAAATTGGAGTGAGTAATGGTATATACCTGCGGTCTTCTGAATATACCTTGTATAGTTATAGAATTATAGCCGTCGAGCTGAATATTTACTACTACCATAATTTGGAAGATTTAATCATCTCATAACAACATCATCCCAAAGATATAATAATTAAATGCGCCAATGATTTCGCAAACATTATTGAGCTTAAATGTAAGAATATCTGTCACTTAAACTCTTTCATCAATGTGTCATCTAATTATATTATCATTCAGTCCTTAAAATTATATTCTCTTAAAAAACTACACGTTTATAGGGTGCTACCCATCCATAAGGCATTTAGTTATCTTAGAGTTATCAATTACATTGCCCTGCTATCATGGTCTACATTTTGGGATGAGAGGTAATATATGTAATAGTAAAGTTCTATGTTTGATATGATTTAGTTAAATATAATTTACTATAATAAAATGAATTATGAATTTTGAATAGTGGTCAAATTAAATTTATTAATTAAATATGTTGATCTATATTTGATTTCATTCCATTATTTTTAATTATGTCCTACCAAATATGTCATTTCTACTCTCCATTTTAATTATTGTTTTACATATAGACTGTCGATTTGAAATTTTTCAGCTTTCCAATCCTTGTTTCACTGAAACAACATTAATGCTGTTAAGATTTAATTATTTGTATTGATTGCTTCCCCTAAAAAAAAAAAAAAATTGTACTGATCGCTTGTTCTAGCTGTATTTTCCATGTTCAAGGAGAAGTGCAAAAAATATATGATGTAAATTTTTAGAATTGATAATAAATTTGACATTTGTGTAAAAATTATATGATGTAAATTTTTAGAGTTGACAATAACTTTGACGTTTGTAGTCTTAAAATTTTAAAATGGCTAGTCATAATATGATTGATCTCTTTTAAATTAAACTACAAAGATCAATTTAACATGATGTGCTAAAACTGATCTGTAATATCAATTTAAGAAAAGGGAAAAAGAAAGTTAAAAAATTTTTTAAATATATAAAAAAAATTTTATTTGAATATGCAAAATCTGACCTCAATTTAAGGATAGATCAATTTTATAGTATACCACTATTTAACCAAAAAATACATATACATCAACAAAAGTTGATTTGAACACACCATAAACCTAGAATTGTCACTTGGTGCCCAAAGAACAATATGAGAAATTCATCGTTGTCAGTCGTACGTGTACAATAAATTATAGGACCAGGCTATTGATCACATATTGTAACAAGAGACAGGGCTACAAATGACATAGAATGCTGCTGGGAGTGCTTTGACTTACAAGCTTATGCTTCTTAAGCATGGATGGAACAGAAGTTGTCCCATGGGAATCATGTTATTTGGTTTGTAGGGCTTAATTTATTCAAGAGAAGAAGATGACAAGAACTAAATGGTTTACTTGAACTATTAGCTGGACACTCCACAGCGCTACTAGACTAATGTAGGTGCAAACACAAATTCACCGTTATTTTATGGTTAAACTTTAATTTTTGCACTCTGAAAGAACTTTCTATTAGTATTAGTACTATGAGGTATCCTCAAGTCACATTGCAACTCTATAATAAATGAAAATAAAATAGGCTTTCGATATAATTTTTATATTTGATATTTTAATTTATTTCAAAATTTTCAAAAAATTAAATTTTCATTTTTTTCCTATTGTATGAATATACTAAACAAAAATATTAAAATTTTAAAGTATTTATCTTAAAATAGAATTATATTTTTCATTACTTTGTATTACTAAAAATGTCATAATATTAGTTTTTTTTTCCTTGAACGATTCAATATCAGACCCTTCAAATTCGGTTTGTACATTCGAGAATAATTTCTGAAGTGCTGAAAAATAAACTTTATGATATATTTATAATATATATAAAAGTGGCTAATTAGAAAAAATTTTAAATATAAAAGTGCATAAAATTTTTTTAAATTAATAATAATAATCTTAAATAATATATAAATTTAAATTGAATAGATAATATTTTTAATTTTTTAAAAGTAACTTCAACCAAATGGTAGTTCTATCTCTAAGTTAGTGTTAAATTATTTTTAAAATATTTAAAGTATTAAGATAAATATAATCTAAGTTTAAAATTTTTAAATTAAATAAAAAATATAATTCATTAATTAATTATGAAAATCTTTAAACTAACTTGATTATAATTATAATTTTATTATTTCATTTATTTGATAATATTTTTTGTGAAATAATATATAAAAGTGGCTAAGTACAAGGGCGGATTATAGGGGCATGCAGGCGGCTATGACCCCAAATTTTTTTAAAAATGATATATTTCTTTTTAAATGAAGACTTCAATGAAATATTCATAGAATATGTGTATTCATATTGAAGTACATAAATTTGGGCTTTTTAAAAGTTGAAACACTCATATTGTTCAAAATTTTTGTTATAACATTAAATTTGACGCCTAAAAATTGAGGTAAAGTTTCACCACTGGCTAAGTGTGAAAACTTTTTTGAATATAAAAAAATAAAACTTTTTAAATTGATAGTAATAACCTTAAGTTATATAAATTTTAATTAGATAGCTAATATTTCTTTATAGAACTAATTATTATTTTAATCTTTAAATTTGTGATATCTTAAATCTATATTATATTTATTATATTTTAATCTTTGAAATTTTTAATATTTAAAATATATATTATATCTATACTATACATAAAAGAAGTTAGATTATGAAAAACTTTCTAGACGTAAAAGAGTAAAGAACTTTTTTAAATTGATAATAATCTTTTATTATAAATTTTTATTAAATAGATAATATTTTTACATAGAACTAATTATTATTTTAATATTTAAAATTTATGATTATTTAAAATAATGGATACTATTTCAATTTTGAAACTTATAATGATTTAAAATAACTAAAATAATGGATTAAAATATTTCTATTTCAAATTAATTTTACTTTATTTTTAAAATATTTTATCTATACTATATATAAAAAGTGGTATACATAAAAACTTATACTATATATAAAAATGGTTAATTCGGAAAACTTCTACTAACATAAAAAAGTATAGAACTTTTTTAATACACAATAGTATTTTTAAATTATCAATTTTAATTAGATGGATAATATTTTTTTATAAAACTATTTTTTTTAATATTTAAAATTTGTGATTAGTTATATGGATACTATTTCAATTTTGAAACTTATAATTATTTGAAATAACTACAATAATGAATAAAAAAATATATATTTTTAAAATAGATAAAAATATTTGTATTTTTATATTAATTTTACTTTATTTTTTAAATATATTATTTATATTATATATTAAAGTGAACTAACTAGACAAAATTTTTAGACATAAAAGAGTATATAATTTTCTTTTAAATTGATAAACATAACCTTAAATCATAAATTTTAATTAGATAGATAATATGTTTTACAAAAATAATTATTATTTTAGTCTGTAAAATTTATGATTATTTGAAATAATTAAAATAATGGATATTATTTTAATCTTTAAAATTTATGATTTTTTTAAAAATAACTGGAATAATAGATAAAAAAAAAGGTTTACATTTTATTTGATAGTCTTATTAAGTACTTAAAATTAAAATATTTAATAATTATTTTTTTAAGATTGTTTGATAATAGTTTTTTTTTTAAAGTTATTAAAATTTTAAGTGTGTTTGATAACATTTTTTTATTAAGCATTTAAATTTAAAAATCATTTAATTTAATAAGTAAAAGTTTTTACTTAATGGATTACGTATAAAAAAATTTATTATTTTGATATATTCATTCATTATCACAGTCTTTTTCTATTGGCAAGAATATAATTAATAAGTTTTAAATATTTAAAATTAAATTATATGATCATTTCTTGTAGTGTATAATTATCTTATCTTAAATTTATTTGTTATATTTGATTTTTTTTTTTTGAAATTTTGACATTTATTCAATGAGGATATAGCTCTTAAATTTTTTAATACTAACATTATTCAATTTATAAATTTGAAGTACTAAAATTATTTAGTATTTAAATTTTCAATATTTAATTTTTAATTTTACCAAACATTACTTATTTTTTCTTAAATCCATATTATATATAAAAGTAATTGACAAGAAAAAATTTTCTAGATATGAAAAGGTATATAATTTTTTTTAAATTCATAATAGTATATTTAAATTATAAATTTTAATTAGATAGATAATATTTTTTATTATTTTTCACTATTTGAAATTTATTATTATTTGAAATAATGGTTATTATTTCAATTTTAAAATTTGTGATTATTTAAAATAACTATAATAATGGATAAAAGTTTTTATATTTTTAAAGTAGTGTTATTTTATTTTTAAATATTTTATCTATAGTATATACAAAAATGGCTAACTAGAAAAAAAAAATTTTACATAAAAGGGTGTACAACTTTTTTAAATTGACAATCATAACCTTAAATTATAAAATTTAATTGGATGAATAATATTTTTTTATAGAAATAATTATTATCTCAATTTTGAAATTTGTAATTATTTAAAGTAACTGAAATAATTGATATTATTTAAATCCTTAAAATTTATAATTATTTAAAATAACTAAAATAATAAATAAAAATATTTATATCTTTAAGTTAGTGTTTCTTAATTTTTTGAAATATTTTAATATTAGAATAACTTTTATCTAAGTTTAAAAATATTTAAAATTAAATAAAAAATTAATTAGTTAATTCATTAGTATAATTATTTATCATTTAAATTTAAAAATTAATTATATTTATTTGTAAATATTTTTCTCTCTTTTTTGTTCTCTCTCTCTCTCTCTCTCTCTCTCTCTCTCTCTCTCTCTATATATATATATATATATATATATATAAGTGGGTAAAAGATAAAAATTTTTTGAACTTAAAAAATTATATAATTTTTTTTAAAAAATTAACAATAATAAATATAATTATATAATTATTATATTAATTTGTATTATATCAATAAATAAATAATAATGTTATGGGTTAAATACATTGACTGTTGAATTTTATCCTATATACTACTTAGTCCTCCATTTTCTAAAATTATACTAAAATATTCTTGCATTTTATTTCTGTTACACTCTATCACATTTTCTATTAAAATCATAAGAAATGTCCATTATTCTATCCATTATACCCTTAATTATGCATTAAATTTTTCATTTTTACTAAAGCTTTTTTACAAAAAAAAAAAAAAAAAAGAAAAAGCAAAAATCGTCAAAAAAGTGAACAATCAAGCAAAAAATCCAAAGCAATTGATAAATCTTGCAAAAAAAAAAAAAAATCCAAACACCAGACTCATCAACTTCAATCTCATATTCAAGAACAAAAAATCAAAATCAACTAACCCAGAAAAATCCAAAAAACAATCAAACAAAACTCATCTTTAATCCAAAAATCAAATTCAACAATTGAACAAACCTAACAGAACAAAAATGATTCAAATTCAAACACAATAAACTCATCATCATTTTGCGAATCCCAAGTCATTTAACTCTTTACAAATTTGAACCAACTCGTGGTGAATTTGAATTCAAAAACTCTTGACATTGAAAGATGAACAGTATATCGATCTTCTTCACAACCCAATAACTCAAATAGATGCTAAACAAGACCCAAACAAAATCCTCCTGATTGATTTTAGAGAATGAAGTTTTCAAAGAAAGAAAACAATAAGTGAGCTTATATTTAGTAGATTGTTAAGGTTTTTCCGATCTTGGAGTGGCATGATTGTTATGTTAAATTCGACTGCTATGTTAAATGTATGGAATCAACTAGGTTTGATGGGTTGGCATTGGGTTTGATGGGCATGATGGATTGGTGCAAGTGAATTGCTCCATGTAATAGATTTTGGAAGAAATTCAAGAAAATGGACAAGAATGGGTTGTTTCATGATTTTTCAGTAGAGAATAAATGGCTCCATGAGTTTTTCTATATGAGATGAGAATCTTTTGCTTTGTCCACTGATGGAAATTGGTGGTTGCCTAAGTACAGGTGCCCAGAAAAAGAATTGGGAACAATCTTGGGTTGTTTGATCAATAAGGGCATTTTTTAGGTTTTAGATAAATTATTTAGTTATTTTTTTGACTTTTTCGGGATTGACTAACGAAAAAAATCCAAAAAACTTACTGAACTCCCTTAAAGTGTAACAAAAATAAAAACAGAGGGATCATTTAGTATAATTTTCAAAATCGATGGCTAAATAGTATAATAGGATAAAATCCAAGAGTCAACGTATTTAACCCTTATGTTACATTAATATATTGTATTAATAATTATATAATTAACATTATATTATAAATTTCAATTGCATTGATAATAAAAGTTGATTGTCTAATAATAATTTTAAAAGATTTAGATCTATTAAATAACTTGTATAATAGTATAAGAATGATTTGTAAAATTTTTTGTAAAAATGTCATACCTACTGAGATAATTATGAGATGACATATATTAAACATATATTTTTACTAAAAAATGTTCTCTCTCTAGTTGAAAATGAAGGATACCTTTTCAATTAAAAAAAAATTAGAACACTTCTATTTTGCCATCATCATTAATAAACTCAATGTTAGACGAACTCAAATGTTATAGTTTATTTAGTACAAAATTGTAAGTAATTATATGTAACATTATCTAGAGGCATTTCAATATCTATCACAAAAATTGTTATGCAATATGATAAAATAATATAAACACAACAAATTTATACTAAAAATATGGTTTATAAAAAAGTTTTGTTCTCATAAATGTAAATTTTATTATACATTAGTTTCTTTTAAATATATCAATAAATTGAAATATTATTCTAATATTATTTTGACATTTTAATTCTTGTAGCAAATATGTATATCAGCGATAAATAACAAAAAAATCTTTTTTTTATTTCTTAATGTTATTTTATTTAGCTTTTTATTGATCTTGTATAATTGATATTTAGTTTTAAATTTTGATTTTTTTCGTTATTTTGTCTTTCTATGTTTTTTATTCACTTATTAATAAAAATCGTATTTATCAAGAAATTTATTTTTTATATATTTTATAAAATTTTTGATTGTTTATAACTTTATACAATTTATTATTTTTATTTATATGAATATATAATTAAAAAATGTATTAATTTATATATTTAACAATTATTTTAATCACGTGCAATGCACATTGAACAAAAACTAGTATCAGTAAAAGCACCTAACTTGACAAATTCATGTTATTACATTTATTTTATGAAAAATAATTTATGTAGAAAAATTATTTTTGAAGAAAACATAATTTTAGGAAAAATATTTTTTGTTGTTCAAAATATATTAAAGTTTTTATTTTAAGGTTCAAGATTATAATACAATTTAAACTATAAATACTTTAGATGTAGTTATTATTTGTTTTACACATTACTAATTGTTGTTGTTGGTTGTTGATTACTGACTAATTATTGTCGGTTGTTGATTGATATTAAGTATTTGATAAAATAATTATTACTAATTACTATTTGTAGATACGATTATATATATATATATATATATATATATATATATATATATATCATATTTTAGATTTTAAAAATGAATAATACATAATCATCAATTAAGTATTTTTAAAAAATTATAAGTCAAATTTGTTTATAATACACATATTAAAAACATGAATCATGAATATAATAGTGATTTCATTAAAAAATTTAAATGATATATTATACATAAGTAATATAATAAAATTTAAATTAATAAATAATTTATTATTATTTGATAAGAGTAATACTAAGATAAATAATAAGATAGAGTTAATGTAAAAAGTCAAGAATATAATTATTTTTTATTTATAAAAATACAAACTATTAATAAAAAATTAATAAAAAATATATGTTTCTGAGTCGGATCTATTAAGTAATATATCATCTACCAACTTCTTTTTTGAAATAAAATATTATATTAACTAAATAAATCTTCTACACCTTTGATAAATTAAAAAATAAAAGATAGATACCCTTTTATACTATTTATTGTTCAATATAAGAAAAAATATATTAAAAATAAAAAATTATATAGGTTTCATTGATTGTCGATAATGTCACCAATTGTGGTGACTAGTGATCAATACCAGTGGTCAAAAATGACAAGGGACAGCAAGTACACTGATAGATACATACATTTATATGATTTATTTTTCATTTAGATAAATTTATCAAAATCTAAAAAATAACTTTTCTTTTTTAAAAATGAAAGATTTTACTTAAAAATTACTTAATTATCTATTTGTCAAAAAATATATATTTTATATATTAATTAATTTTTTTGAGCATATTAAATATAAAAATATATAAAAATATTTTTTCGCTAAATAAAAAGATCTTTAAATAGTAAACAATTTCAATAATAAATTACACAGAAATTATAAACTATGAATGTGCTAGTGATAATATATCTATATATATATATATATATATACACACACACACATACATATATATATATATATATATATATATATATATATATATGTATGTGTATATATGTATGTGTGTGTGTATATATATATATA